>JAAGNO010001833.1:0-26219 GCA_033439905.1 Ceryle rudis
GGGGCGCCGTGCGGTGACCGGGGCCCCGGAGGCGCCCCCGGGCGGCGGGGCTGGCGAAGAGCGGGCGGTGCCCGGCGCCCGGAGAGCGCGGCGCCTCTCGGGGTTTCCGGCTCTCCAAAGGTCGGTCGTGAGCACCTCCCTCAGCAGACCCTTCCACTTCCGCAGCCCGACCCCTCTACCCCCTGCACCGGCGGCTGTCTGCCCCAGGATGCGGCTCTCCGCATAGTTGTAATACTGGGGTCTGCGTGTAGGAAAGAAAACACGTAATCCTTGCAGCCTGCTGCAAGAGCCGGTAAATTGCCCTGAGCTCTCCCTGTTGCCTCCCGGTGCCCTCGGCAGCGTGTGGCCCAAGATACATTTTCAGGAATACGGGAATGTTATTTCAGCTTTACATCCTTTGCCAGCCCCACGTCTGTGCTAACTACAGATTTACGCTTTGCTTTTAGTGCTCCCAGCAGACCCAGTACGCGGAACTTCAACCCAGCTTGTGTTCAGTTCATTTCTGTCAAGCACCGAGTACCCATTCTCTTTGTTCACAGAAGCACCGAGCAAGTGTCTGTGCAATATCCAATGACGTTAAGGCATCTCTGTGCTTTTGCATCTGATTGCATTTTCTCCTAACAAATACCAGTGTTTTCTAGGGTTTAGTCATTAAAAATGTTTTGTACGTGAGAATTTCTAGACTTTCAGATATAAAAAGTTAAATAATTTCACAACTATACATGGATCTTCATATATTTCTGATCTAGGCTTCACACATGTAAGCTTTTTTTTTTTTTTTTTTTTTTTTTACCATGAATCTCAGTTATTTGAAACTATGCATACAACCCCTTCCTTGATCAGTATGGTACCTGAGGCAGGGTCACCCACTTGTCAATTAACGGTGTTGGTAATGCAGCAAGACAGGAGCTAGTCAATGAGAAAAATGGTCAGTTATTAGAGAATACCGATTGTTAGAGATTTCGGGAAAAAGGACAGGCTCCAAAACTAACGAATGACAGTTTAATAAGAAAATAAGCATGTTTTTACTGGCATAGGGATGATGTCAATGAAAATGTTGCAGTGGAGGTGAATCACAAAATGCAGATGAGTAATCAGAAGAAAAGCAGCGTCATACTCTTAAAAATTAAGTTAGTACCTTTGACAACAATGTAAATGCAGTCTGAAAAAGGGGACACAATTGAATCTGGTAAATAAATTTGCCTTAATTGCTTCCAGCAATTACTGAGGACTCTAATGACTGGCAGGGGACCTCAGTTCTCTGGGAATTTAATTTTCTAAGACTTGGGCTTCCTATCACCAGAACATCCTCCAAATAAAAGGTTTGAAAAGAAAGCCATTCTGACAGTGAAAAGTACCTTGAAGGCAGCAGAATATAAATGTTAAGATCTATATCTAACTGATATATCTATGTACCTATATAGATACATCGAAGATATATATCTTACGGGCTTCAGCAGATACCTCAGTAGAAGGAATGGCAGAGACAGTCAGAAGGATTTTGTTTTAAAATCCCAGTTGTTCTATACCAGAAAAAAATCAGGATCATTATGTGACTGTTCTGATATGACTCTTTGGTCATATTAGTCAAATCTAAATGAAGTTTGACTGTGACAGATATATAAAAAACACTTAATGTATGCCTGGGCTACAAGTCTGCCTGAGAGGCAATGAAAATAGCCAGAAGCTGTTACTCCTGCAAAATAACTACTATCATTATTTGTGTTATATTACTTGGTGTTCTTAGCCAGATCAGATATGGTCATAGCTGGATTTCTCAAGACATACTCCATGGTACAATAGAATTTGTAAAAATGCCAGAAGAATAATTTTGCATGCTGGCATCGCAGATGTCACCAAGTGCAAAGTCATCCTGGACGCTAGCTTGGTCAAAAATTCCGTTGAGTTAATCTGTAACAAAATACTAAATCTGCAGTAATTCGTATTAGCACTTACATGAGAAGGAGGGGAGCCAAGATGATATAGGGCAGAAATCAATTATAAATGTTGAGTGCTTTTTCTTTTCCAGGTCAATTTAGCGATGTTATTGTCAAGAAATTAAAGTAGTCTAGCAGAAGAATGAGTTAGTGTTGTGTACATGTTTATGGTACTGAATTATGTATTAAGAAATCTGTAATCTCCTGTAGCGGGCCCACGTGCTCTCATAGCTGTAATCGTTCAATGTGTCCAAGTCACTTTGTGCAATTCTGCCGTTTTCTTTCTCGCTGCCTCCTCCAGAGGCACAGCGTGGGTGCTAATGCCCTCCACACCACCTCCCACTGCTCTCCCTTCTTCTGGCAATGGCAAAACCAGTGTGACAGAAAGCCTTCATAGCTGGTGGTGTCACGCTAATAACCCGAGGCCCGTGACAATTTATGAGGCAGAGCCAAATAATGACTAAACTGTGTCCAAGGACCATGTTCGTGCCCTTCTTCCTTCAGATCCAAGCAGCTCTGAATACCCTCAAAGCCACTTCACATCCATCTCTCTTGCATTTTCTGCTGCTCAGCTGCAACGAAGGACTGGAGTTCAGATGTTTGTGAAGGCTAAGCCGGCTCAGGTTGAGCGGTATGGTGTGCCTCCTCTCCAAACAACCTGACTAATGAAGGCTTTTTGAACACTACAGGAATGGCTCACCCAGGCATAAACCAGAAGAGTATGTGTTTCTGTTTAATATCAGCCAGATACAAGACACTTGGCAGGATACTCTTGAGCAAACCCAGCCAAATCCATTGCATCTCATCAGCATGGATCACCCTTCATACGGGGTTATGAGGAGGATGCATGACTAATGTTCTAGGGACATTTGGGGAATCCAAAAGCTTCAAAAAGCAGAATAATCCTTCGTCTCACAGTGAGGTTTCCCCCGGCTTCTCTGAAACAATTTTCAGCTTTGCAGTCTTTGTTTCTTTGGAAAGTCTGTTTGTATTTAAGAGAAAAAAGTAGCTGAAATCTTCATATGTCTTACTACACTCAGTGTCCTAGGACAGCACCACTTAGGCAAGATGGCTTTGGTCTTCTTTGATGGTCTGTAAATAGCATAATGCAAGATACACAGTCAGAGAGGTTTCTGGAGTGAGGGGAAGTGAGTATTTCTAGTGGCTTTGGTTTTTTGAAGTGTATTGTCCTTTTTACTTAATGTGTCTAGAATTTGGGTTTTGAATATGTAGGAAAATATTTTTTACTTCATTAGTTTGGATTACTTTCCACAGAACTAGTATAGAAAGATAATGCAATTTACTATAGAATTACTAATAGAAGTGAGAGAGTTGCAACAACAAAGCATGAGCTTTTTCTCTGGTGATAGTGAAGGGCTTTCAAAAAATGGTGGACTAAAAGAAAATGGCTCTAACAGTGTGCTCCTGTTAGCATCTAAGATTATCAAAGTAGAAGTGAATTAAGTAATTTAATATATTATTCTCATCACTGATTATGTTAATCTAATTTATAAATACATCTTTTGCTCTGGACCAGACACAAAGCTGATGCCTGAACCAATTCCGTGAGGTCTTGGTTAGTTGAACAAGATGAGGATCAGACTACTTTATAGGTAGTTAAAATATACCAGCTACTATAATTCTTCCTGTCCTCTTCTTTCTTTCCTTCACCTCCAAGTCATTTTCAATTTCAGGTTGCCATGAGTCAGCCGGCTGCTGAAGTGTGACACAGCAGACCATTAAAGGAAATGCTTTCAACCAAAAACTCTAGCTTTATTTTATTTGTGGAAATTGTGCAGTATTTCTCAACCGTCTTCTGGCGGAGGGGGAGTAAACTACCTCAGATTCTTTAAGAATGCTAAAATAAACAATGATTGGCATGACTCAGCAGATAACGACAACAATAGCCAGCAAGGTCTTTTCTTAATGGAATAATATTTTTGTTTTGTTGTTAAAAAGGCAAAACAACATCACCAGAAAAGGAAGCAAATGTTTTGCTATCAAACACAGCCCTCTGACTCCCGAATGTGAAGCTCGGTCTTCCTACCAGTGTACCCTGCTCCTTGTTACACAAGTAAACAATTCACAGATCTTCCATGAGGCACCTCTGAAGAGGAATGAAAAGAGCTGAAGCCTTTCACTGTGCATCTTTCCACCAAGGTTCCTATTAGTGCCCCTCATACTGTCAAACAGCATCAGCAAATCTTACCACAAGCCTCTGTAGACGTGAGTCTGGAGTATGGTATGTGTCTCAGTCTGTTCCCAGTAGACTCAAATATTTAAGTGAAAATTCCTTCAATAAAAAGGGATTGTTCCCCCCACTAGGTTTATCATTAAAGGAATTTGTATTATGCTGCAGGCGAGTCAGTGAGGCTTGAAGTCTCTTTTTGTTTAAGTACTGTACTGTCTATCAAGTGTAAATCGATGCATTGTGTACTAAGTGTAAAAATGCTTTTCTGACATGCAGATAAATTACGATTGTTGTTTTGACCCTTGTCTTTCATTCACCTCCACTCAGCTGCTGACTTTTGTGGTTTCTGAGATGACATGTTAATTTAGGACCACCGTGACAGACCAATCTCATCTCTTACTTTTCATCTAACTCCGTACTCTTCTCCCCTAATGGTCTTATTTGCCACCACTCTACATTCTTCTTATGCATCACCAATAAAATTTATTCATTATGTTCTTTGCTCTGCCTTGCTAATGTCTTAGAACAAATTGTACTCTGCTGTTTTATCTTAGGCTGGAGGAAAGTCCAGGCACAAAGCTGGCCCAGGATTCAGTTAAGATTGTTTTGAGCCGTCTTTACTTACAGCTCCAGATGAGTTATATTTTAAGTTCCTCCGCCACAGCCAATGATTTGGGTCGTTATTAATTAGTTATTACTCATATTTGTTAAGTGCCTACAATGCACTTGTAGCATAAAAAAGGGGCAGGCTGCTTGCCTAGAAGAACTATTACTTAAGGGGATGCCCACACTGCAGTCTCCCATATATGAGCTAGCTTTAAAAGACTTAGCCCAGTTAGCTGGTATTCGTTACCTGGCACCTTCTAGCTGAAACTGCACTGAGCTCTGCAAGCAGCTGCTCACCTCACTTCTTGGCCCCAATGCCAGCAGAGATTTGACGTTACCAGAGCATGTTCACTGCATCGTACCCCTTCATTCTGTCTGAGTTTAGGTAGACAGATGACAAAGGAGGTGGTGTAGCCATTCTGTTAGAAGCCTGTACCAAATTTCACCAATTTAAAGCTACCTTGCACTTTGCAATTTATCTTTAGTGAAAAAAAAAAAAAAAAAAAGGGGGGCAAACTATTGCAAACCGTGCTCTGAAACTCTGAGAATATGTTTAGCTCTGACTCCACTGCAAATATTTTCTGTCTTTTGACCATCTTTCTCCTTTCTTCTCCCTTCTATTTTAGATGACTGACAACACACTTACTATTGCTGGTTAGTTTCCATTCACTGCAAAGTTGGAATAACTTACGATGGAAGTACTGTCCCAGTTATAGATGAATGACAACACTTTTACTATAGCTGGTGAGTTTCCACTGCCTGCAAAGTTGGAACAACTTGCAGTAAAAATAATGTCCCGATTATAGATGAATGACAACACTTTTGCTATTGTGAGCGAGCACCCGTGGACTGCAAAGTTGGAAGTAACTTACAATACAAATATTGTTCCAATAAAGGTAGAAGCTTAGTAAAATGATGATAACCTCTTCAGTCCTTTCCAGCACTGCAGATTTTGCTTTCTGGCAATAGCTATCGCCAACTCCATAATCTGGATTTCAAATTTAGTAAGTGATAAATCATGCATGAGACCCAAAATATACAAAGCAGCAGTTGCAAAAATATTCTTCTTCAGTATTTCAGAAAGAACATCACAAAAAATGTTTGCCAAATGAATTAATGTTTCTATAAAAAACTGTGAAGAAATGAGCTCTTAAGAGATTACAACACTAACACATGCCATTATTATTACTATAACTAGTTAGCAACATTTCAAAATTAAGATATACTCTATAAAATCAATGAGAAGGAATTCCCTGCAGTTGGCCCTAAGTCAGGCTTCCAGGACTAGGGATCTGCATCTCGACAGTAACTACTCTCTCTGCTGTATTTATTTTCCACTTCTTCTGTTAGTTCTGCTCCTGTGTTTCACAAATACAACCACATAAACAGTGACGAATTTTCTCTGCTCCTTCCAGCCTCAGACAGAACAGAACCATCTCACACCCTATTTTCTATTTTGTAGATTTTTTTCTAAACAACTCATGATAATTGCTTGCTACTGACTGGCGTCGTGCTGTCAGGAATTCAAGTACTACAGTCAACTGACTGCTTTCCAAGCATACCGTTCATTAAAAAGTACTGCTGGAGAGTCTACATTCAGAAAATAAAGGTTTTCACAGGAAGATGGCCTTTTTCAAATCCTTGCTGAATGCTAGGGTTTCTAACGAGCTAGGAAGAAAGCATTGCTCTTCTGAGGAATGTAAATAAATAGAGGTAGGAAAAGACCAATAAAGAAATGTTACTCATTAGGCTGTTTTCAAAGTTTTGTTTAAAAAACAACCTTATACTATCTGGAATACATTTCAGTGTCAGGAAGTTCTTTGTAAAATTTGCCTTGTTTCTCTTAGACTTACACTGCTCACATAAATTCAACCTTCCCTGTATTTTTCTCTTCTAAATAGCGGTAAATTTTATCATGGGCTTCTTCAGACATCAGCTATCCTTAAAACAGCTCCTCTGTTCCACTAAACAAGATTTTTCAATGTTCCCATCGCTTAGTTTCTCAAAAGCCTACACTATCATTTTCTGGCTTTCTTCTAAGCTCCCTCCAACATTTCTAGTCCTGGGTGCTCAAAACTTTATTTAAGGTGCAGCCAACTGCTCTTTGATTCTGAACGTGGAAAAAGAAATCACAATTCGTGACACTATTTCCACTAGGGTTGTTGTCACTCTAAAAGATTCTGTGGATTTCTAGTAAAAAACGGGTAGCAACAACTGTGTGAAGACAGACCAATTTATAACCCCGAGGGATGCTCAGACAATCATTTCATTTAATTGTCACAACTGGTTGAACATTTCTAACCTTCTAATTGTGAATAGACATTGCCTTTTGCAGCAAATTGACTCTTACAACAATGAACCATTCATTCTGCTGTGACTACACCAGTGGGTGGAGGGGAAGTGCCAGCTTTGTAACATTTGAAATTGTTATTATTAAAACAACCGTACAACTAGGATATTGGCATATCTGCAAAGAAATAAAAAGCCTTCCACCTCTTACGGGTTCATGGTTTAGAACCACCCTAAGCTGGTAACAACCACAACCATTAGCATCTGATTGGGTTGGTGTATTCATAAAATAATCAGTAATTATGAAAAGAGAGCACACTCAAGACAAAAAAATACCAGAAAGACGAGAAGCCTGTCCCTTTCCACAGGAGGTGACTGATAGGATGACAAATGCAGAATGGAATGAGGAGTGATACAAGATTTGCCAGCCTGTTCCTAAAACCCAGCAGCAAGGGAAATCCTTGTGTACTCTTTGGAATCAAGGGCTGAGAACAAGAGCAGAAAAAGTGTTATTTTAGCAAAAAAGGTGCCAAGGTTATGTTAAATAAAACAAATCAAAACAAAACAAATGAACAAAAAAGAGCCCTGTAGGAATTAATCAGCATTTTTCTCGAGAAAAAATACATAGATCTACAAAGGCAGGGAATGTATTTTTTTAAAAGAAGTACCATACAACAGTGTTTCAAAGACTACTATTCTAAGCCTGATCCCAGGAAAAATACAATACCAAAGTCAGACTGCCTTTGTGGAGGTGGGGTTTGCATTTATTGTTTTAATTTTGTTTTTTAAACCAAAGAAGGCCAGCTATTTATTCTGATAAATCCAGTATGCATCACCCTTCCATCTCTTACTTTCATCGTGGATGCTCAAAAGAAGTTTTAGAAAAGACACATTACAAGGTTCATTTGACAAAAATCATCATTCACTTCACGTGCTACTCCACATTCTGGAATAGATGGTGTGCTTGGAGGACAGCTGAAAGGAGAGATGCATCCTCCATCCCACCAATGTGCAAGGATTCCTAGTCCATCCATAATGACCCTTCTGATCTGACTAGGCTTGTGGTAACTCAGAGCAGGGTGGAAGCTGCTGCAGGCTCATCTTGAGAAGGGTGAGGAGCTAAAGCATAGAAAATGAACTAGCCCAAGGAATCCTCGGGGGACTTTATTACACCAATCAGATCATATTAGGTTAAGACACATCACTAGAAGTGATGTCTTCAAACCTAAACAAAATGAGACTAAAAGCATTGCTTTTGAATCCTTGCCTGTGACTTGTACAGAGATGGAAGAAATTTCACCCTAGTAAATACTGGTTGCACTCACTAAGAAAGAGATGTTCTTGCCTCTGCTTACATATGGATGGCTATGGGTCACAGCTGATTTTTTCAGGAAGATCAGCCTAGTATGGACTTCAGGAAGGTCTTGAACCTTTGCTTGAGCACAGCTCAATGAATTTACAAAGCCTTTAATCTGTAGTATTTTCAGGCAAATTTTGGAATGGCTCTTTTAACTCATAGTAAGTAAGCAAATTATCCTCATTATTACTACATTATGTTCTCACCCATGGCAACGTAATGCTGATTTATGTGCTATGTAAGTATCTGAGCATGTTGCTTTCTGTGTGAGCTGGACCTTTAGCACACATGCACATCAGATGAGACTGTGACCTACATAAATTGTGACCTTACGACAGGGCATTTCCTCTTCCCCACAGTTTCAAACATAACAGCTCATATTTTCATTTACATGAAGATCTTTTACATCAATTACATCTGAATTTTATGCTATAATTAAGATCCCTTTGCACTAAAGAAGTAGTTTGAAATGCATTAATTAATTACATTAAATAAGCACACAAGAGACTGCCTTGCAGTTTTTGTTCCTCTAAGAATTTTGTGAAGTTAACTGCAATTCACAAGATTGCTCAGCTTCAGAAGCATTTCTTCCTCAAATTCTGTCTTTCACCTTTTGTACATCTTACTGGTTTCTGTGAGAGCTCTCAAGCAGCCACAAATGTGTTTCTGTTCCTACATCCTAGAATGTACATTTGCTAAATCCTTTACAAGTTTTCCTCAAAAGCTAAGAACTTTCCATAACCTGTTTTTTACCTATCAAGTTCTGCAGACATACTCTCCTGAGATGCTGACCTCACTCATTAGATGATTTCTATCCAGCTACTGCATTCTTACAGCAACTATACGAAGGAATTCTGACTCACTCTAAGGACCAGGGAAAGGCTTGCCTATGTGCATTTAAAAGACTTAAGTGTAAGAGCAGAACATCCACAAGGCAAATAAAAAAAGATTCATCTTAACTGTCCAGTATTGCATCTTCATTGTCTCTTCTTCTGTTACCCTCTTCTCCTTCCCTTTCCATAAATTCTTCATTTAATGCTAAATTTATTATTACAGCTGTGAAATCAGAGAAGAGCTTTAGATGGGTAAAGAAACTACAGAGTAATTGGGCAGTAGTTGTCATTAGTAGGGGAAGACAGAAAAGAATGCATATCTGGGAACAGTGGTCCTTCAGAATTCATTAAAATGCCAAGATTTATGAATATTCACCTCAAAATACAGAATTTTTGCTGCTGTTTCACTTTACCATGGCTTTGTCCCAATGGGAGTACCATGCAGAATTCTGCTTTGCTGGTTTCTGATGTATTTAGCACAATGGAAATAACTGATAAAAATCCCCGTGCTTACCAAAAATAGATCATTTGCAAAGCTGACTGGGAATCTTGTACAAGAAAAGGGAAGGGCTGGAAGCTATGATCACATGAAACACAAATCATAATCCATGTTCAGAATACATGGCCAGTAGAGCTCACCCAAAAGGCTGGAGGGATAGATGCTATGTACTGCATTCTCCCTCTGCACTGCCTGTGAAGCTCTTCTGTGATGGAAGGAAAGATCTTGGCAGTCTTTAGTTTCATGCCTGTCATTACCATGACACTACCATACGTTCCCTTCAGCGTTGTATATGTCTTCCTTTACCTCTCAGCAGCAGCATCATCAGTTACTCAACAGGAAATGTCTTGAAATAAGCCTTTCATTTGAGGAGTCTGCCAAAATGAAAACACTTTTAGAAAGAGACAACTGATCTCATAAACAGAAATAAATCTAAAATTAACTGAAACCAAAATCACATGTTTCCCCCCCTACGCCCCCACACAGGTCTCTGGGTGTTGGGAATCTTAAGCTGTACTCTCCATTCTGAAACTAAATTAGACTAAGAGTCTGAAAGCTAACCTCAGACTCAAACTTTGGTGGAGCGGCTTAAAATGATACATTCTATACTTAAATATAAATGCACAACTTCAGATTCATCTGTACTCATAACTTGTTTCCTAGAAACACAATCTTATGATTTCAGTTCAATTAGATTGTGTATTTTACTTAATTCTCTAATCTTTCTCTGGAAGCAAAGCGTCAAATAGAAGAGGCATTTGCACTGTTCTAATTGACTTAAGTAGAAATAAGGAATGCACAACCTTTGATTTGATCGATTATTTTTCTCAGTGAGAAAAATAATACATCTATCCACAAGCAGATTTTGGAAAGTGAGAGAGTGGTAATTTCATCAACAAAGTGTTAGGAAAAAAGCAGGCTAGAATTACACACGCTTGCTAGGTAGAGCCTCTACTCCATCAGGGCTTCTCTTTGAAGACGGAAGGGAAACAGCAACACTGTGTTTCTTTCAGAGGTGCCTGTAATAGAGAAGAAGGTAGGATCCGGTCTCTGTATCTATCTATAGACTATCTAGGAATTCTAGCAATCCTTCTGAACTAAATTCACCAGGAATTGTGTTTGCCACCTGTATTCCTTCTGACTGAAATAATCCCACTGAAATCTATTTCTTTCTTTTTTTTCCAGAGAGAATGGGCTGACATTTTATTAAAAGGATAACACTGTTGTGACACCTAGAAGGCAAGAAGCCTTTCCAAAAAAAAAACCAAAAAACCTTGAACTAAGTTTTACAGAATAAAGACAATTTATATTGCAAAGTTAATCTCTTGTACTTGGAATTTCATATACAAAACACAAACCTCATGAATGATTCCCATAAGGATTCATTTAACAGGCTTCATTATGTGGAAAGGGTATAAAGCAACCAAAGACCTAAAATGGCTGCTCGGCATTATGTTGTTCTGTGGCTGCTAGCGTGATTTACAGCTATGCATTTTCTGCTCTTGTTTCTTTGGCTTAGTGCTGAATTATAAGTGAACAACTGGATCCTGGGATTCTTCTTCTGGTTCTAGAAAAGACAATTAACCTGGTCAAGGGACGGGTTTTTAACATAGTACATCAATGAATTCTTTATAAGGAAATGAATTATTTGGAGAAAAAGACCCCAACCCCTCTCAGACATTTCAGTTTTTCTCTTAAGTGAAGAGTAAAGAAAGCTAGATGTAAAATCAGACCACACGTAAGCTAGTGTGATGCAGTTCAAGTAACTCTGTATATAAGCAATTCACAATGCTTTGTGTGAACAAATACTTAAGCAACTAAAAGGCACCCAGTATGCTTTGTCTTGATTTGAACACACACACGCAGTAAATTTGTCTACCGACAGGTACTTGACAACACGTGCAATCTGCAAAATCACCTTGAGTCTTCCTGACAATATGGATCTTTCCATCTGCTTAACAGTTGTGGTCCATACCTGCTATTAAATAATGTACACAAATGCTGCAATCCCGTCCTGCAAATGAATCATAAATAATTACTGAGCTTGCTTTTTTTTAAACAGATGACACAAGCCCCTACCTCAGGGGCTTGCTGTCTACCTCAAAATGGGCTAAAAAGACTGAAAATACTACACAACACCAGAAATTAGGGGGGGGTCTGGCTCTGCTCAATACTGAAGGCTTGAGAGAAGACATTGGTGTGAAGGAAGAGGAGACAGAACTGTGAAGTTCAAAGTCAAGAGGACATTAACAGTTAAAAGCCACCTAGGTTTTACTTTCATACTGGGTGCAACCTCTGTCTACCTCTGTCGCAGCTAGACCTGCATTTTTAAAATTGAACAGATGCACATCTAGGTAGGTCCTACTAATCTAAGAGATGTTCTTGAGCTTTTCCAGAGAGAGGCCCCGAGATGGGCATGCAGATTGTCCCTGTGCCTTTTCAAAAACCCCAGCATGTGGCCATGCCCGTCTCTGTGGGCCAGTCCCAGGGGCAGACTCTAGGGCAGACCAGAAGGAGGTGTTTGTACAAGCCCTTTGCATCCTCTGACCACAACCACCAAAATAGCTCTTGGGCCATCATCCATGGCCCTGGGGAACAGAGAAGGCTCCTCAACTGTCTCCTTGTATTATAGGCCTGGATTAGGCTGATTTAGCCTTATTTTTTGTAAATAAGGCACCAGGATCTGCCAGCAACATTCCTCTCATTTTATCTCATCTCATAAGAATTATTTTTAGTAAGAACTGGTTTGCCCTGAAAGAAAGCTATTCTCTAAAAAAAGCTTTGTACACTTAGGACATATGGAACAGAAGGAAGCCTGCATCTAGCATTACATTTTTTTTTTAGTCACCACAAAACCCATGAAATTGCCCTTTTTAGCAATCAGAAAAGATAAATGGGTTGGTTCTGAATTGAAAATAATAGATATACCTTGTGGCATTCTTAACAACCTTTTCTGAAGTTTCATTAGCTCACAGACCATATGCTCCACTCCAACCTCTTTTTATAAGGAAGTTACACAGGTATAATTCCACTGAAATAGCAGTTGAATAGCTGTGGTAGAATGGGAGCTATTTCTGTTGCTTCTCTCACAAAAATTAAGCAAAATAAATACTTTACAGCAGAGACATCAGACTGTCCCCCTTTCTGACAAGCTTACAGGCACTGCAGACATTGCTTAGGGTCATCATACTCTGTATTTCGGTACACAGACTTACTGAATGGCACGCATGATATGCTTACTAAGCTACTTCAGATAAACATGGAAAAAATCTAGCGGTGTAGTTGTCACAGACCAGAACGGTTTCATGTGCTATGTGATTTGAAGGGAGATTCCTTTGCTGTGTGTCATTTACCTTTTATACCTTGCTATTGCTCAGTATTTCATAAGCATTAATTCTTTGGATGCCCACCCTGAGATTGTTATATACATATATGCATAAAAAAAGATGAGAACTGTGCATTCATATGTGGTGTCACGTCATAGTCCACAAACAGCTTTATTGCTCTTTACCATGTTTGGGAACAAAGGAAGAGATACCGACAGTGTATGTCTCGCATTAGAACAATTTCCTTTTCACACTTGGAAAACAGAGCTCCTCTCTTTTACATACACTTTATGTACACACACATAGCCTTGGGACATCGGGATCTGAGAAAAAACCTCTTATGTTTCATATGTAAATCAGTGACAGCCATGGTCATGTGCTAAATGATAAATAAGCCAGTGAGGTGAGGTCAGCAAAAAACTGTCATGAGTTAATTTTTAACTTAATTTCTTAAGATATGATCCTGAAAGTCATAATGATCTTTGGGTAGGCTGGGCTCCGTCACACATGAATTAACTGTTGGCATAACTGATACAACAGCAATGGAAACATCACTGGGAGAAGAACTGCATATGTCTGTCCAGTGTATGTAGCACAAGATGACCTTGCCGATGACTGCCCTGCCTGGCACACCTGTAATGCACATGTGATGCTTCAGTTACTGTTAATTCATTAAATTAGCTGACACCACAGGGAAAGAATTATGATATTTAGCACATGATGGGAATGGATGGCAATGTGAGATCTGTTCCTCCTCCCACCCCTCTGTGGTACTCCAAAACCACCCTCCGATGCCTCTGTGCCTCTGTTTCTGCCTGTGTGGTAATAATTTTTCCCTCCTAGGAAGACTGAGAGACTATAAACGTGTTTAAGGTGAACTGAGGTCTTCAGCTGCAATTTTCAAAGTAGATGTAGCTATTTTGTAAAGTAGGTTGTGACATTATGGGTAATAAAGATAAGGCTTCCTGTAGCTGAGGTTTTTTCACTCTCCATTTGAGGCACTGTTTTCTAGCTGAATTACAATATCAGCAAGTACTAACTATGATGGCTGAAAGTTACCATGCTAGGTATCCACCTCACCTGAATACTTTTGGATAGTTCTAGCCAAAGTAACTCAGTCAGGAAAGAAGAACATCATTTTGCCTTAAAAACATTCCCATCCTGTTCTGTGGAACTCCTAACCCATCCTTATTCTGAAGGAGGAAGGGTCACAAATACTGGTAATCAAGAGGGCACATTTTGCTGTTCATACCATAAGCCTCCCAAATTTAGCCAGACCTCATTCAGTCACGAATGGACAGGCTCAGATTAAACTCGTGTGGTGCGACAGTGCTGGGTGGGACAGCAGGGTGAGCAGCCCTGTGGCGAGGTACCAGGGAGCACTTGGAGTACCAGGAGAGCAGGGGAGCCTAGGATGAGGACTAGGAGAAGGAGCTCCTGGCACCTGTAGTAATGTTGAGGATTTAACGTGAAGCTGAAAGGAGACTTAAGGGTAAGAGAGGGAGAAATAGGTATTGTAGGAAGGAAAAGCTAGAGGTACTAGGAGCTGAACACTTCATTGTGTTGAGAGCTGACTCTGTGCCTAGGTGTGTTCCTCTTTCTTCCCAGAATCTGGAGTAGAACCCAGCACTTCTGACTTGCAGTATTTTTCTATTTTCCTACTGAGATCCACTAAAAAAGTGAATGCCTTGTTTCCTTGAAGCCTGCACAGAGGCTGATACACTTCTACACAGTAAAAGGTGTCCATGGACCTCTGCTTCAATCTGGGGACCTGGAAATCCAGCCCTTCCAATGAAACAAAGGCAACTAGCATGTGAAAGGACATCAGCTTCCCTTCTTTAAAAAGCTAAGAAATTATTTTGTGCGTGTGTGAGTCTGTATATATACACCCATATAAACTAGTCTGAAGGGAACTTGTAATATAAATGCATTCAGAAAATAGGAAATAGAAGAATATAAGAACTGGAATTCAACTGCTGCTTATCTGCTTTGACCACTTCCATTTTTATACACTTTATTTCTGCCACCTCATACAGAGGTTCCTCCAAGTCATCTGGTGTGCAAAATTACTTCAACCTTTTATTATTAGCATTACTAAGCATTCATGTGGTGGCAGTCCCTAAATTGGTGGGTGTTGTGTAAGCAGAGGAAAGCTCTGTCTCTTCATAGACAACTTTGCAATCTAAAGAATCTGGGCTGTAATTCCATAGCTGAAACTTTTCACTGCAGTGCTCAAATTTAATTCAACCAACCCACAGCTTATCTCACTAGTCTTCCTTCTCTTCCTCCTTTTATTTTCTTCTTCAATCCTTAGGCTTTTTATCTTGTTTGTTTGTTTGCTTGTTTCACACTTTTTCCGTAAAAATGAGAGCATTCTATATTTCTCCATCCGTGATCTCCTTTCCACCTCCTCTGTTTCTGTGCTGCTTTCCCACAAGTAGCTCACTTTTTTTTTTTTTTTTCACTTCTTCATTTTTATTTCCCTCTTCTGTCACAAGGAAAGAAGCATAAGGCTGGATCTTGCATTATCTTTGTAATTATTTGAAACTGTATTACGTCTTCAGACCACCTCTATAGTCACGAGAGTTAAAACTTTTCTTTTAATTATTATTTTTTTGATAAAAACTGATTCTGGGCAGCCTCCCAACTATGATATCAGTCTTGTAACATTTGCCTGAGTTTGCTGACATCCTGAAAGAATGATCTCAGGAGGTGTATTCTCCTGTCTGAAAGGGCCAGCAATGGCATTTCACAGTCAGTCATTATTAGCCTGCTCACAGCTGATCATTTGGGGGTCAGAACGGCACAAGGGGAGAGAATGAAGCCCCCCAAGAGGCAAGATCTGGAAATGGCTGGAAGAAAGATTGGGGGGGGGGGAGGACTGTGAGCAATAAGCAGAAAAAAATCTGAGGAGGAAAAGGAGGAATTTAAGAGCACAGAGGCAGAAGCAGCAGTAAACTAGAAGAGAGATTTTCTTAGTGTGATGATGGAGATCAGGAGAATAAGTACTCATTAAATTTTACTTACAACATAATTTTAATCTATGAACAAACCTCCTGGTAATATCAGTATTAGATCCAGTGATAACCGGAGAGATTATAATGAAACACAATAACCTGTCTTCTTTTCTCCTCAGCTGTGCTCTATCATCTTCCTTATCCATCCCTATTTTCCCTGCCTAGGCCTGCCCATCTCCTGCAGAAATTAACAGGAGCTTTGCCATCAACTCCAGGAGGAGCACAGCTGCAGATTACTACAAACTGAGGCCAGACTTGGCAATGTACTCACAGAAGGGCCAGTTGCACGTCAGGAAACAGGGGATGTTTCACCGATAGTGTTAATGCACCGCAGAGCAGTAAAACTACTGGGTTTTGGCATATTATGGAGCAACATGACAAAAATTGCAGAATCTACAATATTATCCTACCCACAGTTTCCCATTGACCCTAATTATAGTTCTGTTGCTAGAGCTATGTAATTTGGTTTTCAACAGCAAACCAAAAAGGAAGGAGCTCAGCAGTTCCCAGAGCAACTGCACACAGTTTGCTGGACAAATATATTTTGCTTCTAGTCAGGGTTAAGGTGAATAGTGAATTAAGAAATTAGATGTCTAAACACTGGGCCTCCAGTTGGACTAAAGGACAAAAACTAACATCCTGGCAAGCCTGTACCTTTGAATGTTTAAAGTTGATGATAGCTTTTTTATTCTAATGGCAGGTGGTGCCATTAGATGTGCAATGATCCACTGCAGGCCATAGTGTCCTTGCACTTTTATTCTGAGTGTAATTCTTGTATCTTCAGAGATTACAAAAGGACTAAGCACCACTGGTATGGTGGCACTTGGCCCTCCTGCATGTGACAATAAAAGCACAACCCTTTTTCTCCTTATCCCCATTATTTGTTCCACTTGACTTATCTGTCACCCTTTTGAAAGCAATTTTATAACTTGGTGTCCATTAGTTGCTCATCTTCTATCTTTTCAGGTCTGACTGACCAGTTGGTGGCAAAGCAGCACTAGCTGTTACTAGGACCTGGTCCATGAGCCATTTCACAGAAGATACGAAATTGCATTAGCTATGGGTAATGCAATCAAAACCCATCCAGACACCAGTGCAGCTACGGACACAGGCCTGAAAGGCTCCATTTCCTATTGCAAAGCCCCCGCTCATCCAGTGGCCACCTCTGGGTTTTTTTCCTTTCTAATGAAACAAATCAGCAGAACACAGACTGTAGCTTGAAGTGAGAGAAAAATATTTGCTAGAAAAAAAATGAAGATGTCGAGCTGTAACTCTCCAATAAATTATCATTTTACTCACCACGTGAATTGTTTCAATCTTAAAGCATTTTGCCCTTCTCTTATTTCTGGATGTGTATTTTTGTTTAGCTTGCTATTCAAGTCCCTAACCTCTTTCTTGCCTAATTTGCCGTTGCCACGCAGTTGTTATACACCGGCAAGCTGATGCCTCACCCACCACTGACAGAAGAGTAGTGCTGTGGTAGTGTGAAGAGCTGCTGCCCTCAGCTGCCCCGTCCTTCTAATGGAAGTTTCCACCTGCACAGCAGGAAGCCTGTGCTTCCACCTCCATGGGGGAACTGGTGCGTATCCAGTTTAAAATGCAGTCAAGGTGAATGTAAGTAGACAACCAGGCTTTCCAGGAAGAAACTGAGATGTGATGTACTCTTTTCTGCCAGTGTTGCTTGGGTGGTGATAACCTCCAGCAAAGCAGCAGGGTGGGAAGCCTGGGGCAGCCACTTCTGTAGCTGCTGCAGCAAAATTCATCCAGACTTCACCTCTCATCGTGGAGTGATGCTCTTGGCATTACTGGGAATTAGGCATCCTCGACTGAAGTGAAAAGTGGCAAGGGACATGATTTCAGATTGTTACTGATTTTGATTTGCTTTCAAAGGCAGCATGATTAAAATTTGGATTCTAATTATCTGCCTTTTTTTTATAAGTAGCAGCGCCTAACTAATTCCCATCAGTGCTTTCCTTAAGATCAGAAGCAAAGCTGTCTCTGTAGTTTTTCAATTCCAAGCCAGTCATATAAGAACAGTGACCAGGATGAATCAGTTCTATGGTTTTCATTCTGTGTTCAACAACAAAATAAAACCAAAAAATACTAATGAAATGATGAATCCTGCGGGGTGCTGAAAATTGCAGACGGTTGTCTGAGCATGCACTCTGACCCCAGCTCACTTTTATCTGCTGTAGCACAGTAGGCACACATGATATTACAGAAACAAATAAACTACAATTAAACCAATACATTCAGGCAGATAAAACTAATGAAAGATTTACCACTTCTCAAAAATAATGTGCTCATTAGAAGACAATCTCTTGAAGTGTGGTATGTGTTACACATAATAACATTTCCATGGTTAGATTTTCAAAATTACAAAATACAGACATTTATAGGTACGTGTTTCAAATTTAAAGTAATCTCTTTGGAAGGAGCGAATGATTTCTTTTTCTGACACACTGAAGGGGAATAATGTTCATTGTTTACGCATTTGCTCAAGCAGTGGAATTTTACATGGCTATACTTCACTTCATCAGATGTATTTTGGTTTAAATTAGCTCAAAATCCATCCCAACATTCATTTTTAGATTGCAGTCTTCAGAGGAACTGATATATCAGGATGCTTAAATCCAGATGCACTACAAATAAGCCAGGAAAGACAAATAAGCTTCTTGGCATAAAACTAATGTGCTGGGGGAAAAGGAATGTGGAAAAAAAAAAAAAAAAAAGAGCTAAGGGACGGTAAGAAAAAAACCTGACAGTGGGAAGAATGATGCAGTTTCAAATCCCAGGCGCTACCCCACTTTGATTTCCTCATGCTCCACCTTCCCTCCAGTCCCTTCTTTTAGATTTTTTTTCTTTTTTTTAGCTTTTTTAACATTGCCTTCTGGATCTCCTTCCCTGCTCTCATCCATCAGCTCTCTGCTTTTTCTTTTGCCTTCCTTTTTAAACCACTTCTCTTTGACAAACCTAATAAACCATTTAGAGTGCCTGAATGAGAACAGTTCAGAAGCATTGAAAAGCTTTGTGCATGGTCTGATCAATGGTAGCCACCTGAGTATGCTTTTAGCTTCCAGCAAATACAAAGAAAAACGGAATAGAACCTTAAAATGAAAGGTAGTCGATAGCAGACCCCTTATCATCCTTCCGTTGGATATATCGGTTTGTGAAGACTTTGTAAAAGAGCGTGAGTGAAGGAAAACTGAAATGCTTGTTTGATACCAATGCTGGCAAGAAACAGTGTCCAAGTGTTAGAATAACTACCCTTTAAGGAATTTGAGATTCAAGGTAAAATCCTTCCAGGCTGACACCAGGTCTCCTTAGCTGGGAAGCAGCCCAGTAGAGAGAAATCTTTCTTCCAGCACAAGCTTTCCTTTAATGGTGGCTAATCAACCTGGTGTTACGTTAAAGATTTACCATATTTATCAGGTCTGACTCAGTTCTTATTCATCACTATTTAAGAACACAACACAGATAACATGTCTTATTTTCATCCTTGTTCACATAGTTTGGCTTGGGTAGAAGGTTAAATAACTCGGAGAAGTTAGTTCTCTTAGATCATGTACAAGATACAGTGTTATCTGGTAGCAGTGACAGAGTGTAAGACAGTCAGCACCACAGATACTACCATTACACTCCTCCATTCTTGATTTTGCTCCTTTTGTTTCCTATCAGACTCCCTAGAGGCCTTAGCTTGTATTTATTCACTCTCTCAAACGTCTTCCCAGATGCTCAAATCCCACTTCTGTTATTGCAGTTTCTTTTAAATTTGTCTGGATCCCTTGTGCAGAGTCAGGACATTACTGTTCCTTAGCTCAGCATTCTCCTGGCTGGGCTCCAGCTCAGGTAATTATATCCAAGGCTTTCTCAAACTTCTTTCTAGCTGCATTTGGAGAAGTTATTCTTCCCTTTCTTTTCCCAACTGCTTTATAACACTGCAGATACCAAGAACTAATGGGATGTGTATTTTGGAGAGGCTGTACATTATGTATTAAGAGGTGAACCAACACCTTCCGCAGGGGGACTGAAAGTACTGTCACAGCTTCCTTTTTTTTTAACACTATTTTAAGTGGACAGTTGTCACACAAAGTAGAAGCTGAAGGACAAAAATTTGGTCCAGATCAATCTGTTGTTGCTATTTGAATGTGGAGACTTCTCCCTCTAATTTACTATTCTGAATCCAGCCTAGGTTTGTTCAATAGCTGTTCAGTGGCTTCTGTCACTTAGACGGTTGTCACAAGATGCTCAAAAATAGATCTCTCACTTATTGGGAGAAATATCAATACAGGGGCTAAAGAGAAAATGTGCATTGCTAGAGGTAATGCTGCTACATCAACCATGAGGCAAACTACAAAGCAAAAGCAATAGAAAACTTAATTTTGCAATGCTCATGTTCAATCTGCTTGTTAACCAGCTGTTCTCTGATTCTGGTACTTCTCCAGGGCTAGGCCAAAGACAGCTCGGCGTGTCCTTTCCAATGAAAAAGGATTCAAATAGAATCATGGGGAGTCTGAAACATTTAAGAGAGAGAAAAAAAACTATCTTCCTTCTCAGGTATGAGCCATAAATATAGGTAAATTACAGAAAGAAAAAAAAAACAAACAACAGTAAAAAAATAGAGAACAGCAATTAATCTACTTACAAGATGCTGCTCATTTCTTGCGGGCTATGGACATGAGAACTGGCTGCAAGTACTTACGCAAGCTCATCTAACTGCTCACTGCAGTGCAGTTCTTCTAAGGCAAAGAAATGGCTCTTCACACTTCAAGCAAGTAAATTATAATCAATTCTCACTCCCTCCACGTTGAAGGAATTTGAGCTGTTGCTATCAGTTAGCAGCAGTTTGCTGTTCCCTAGTCTGGGCAGAAGTGCTGCGCTCAGGAAAATCTTGGGAAGACAAATGATTCAGGAGGGGCCTATGCTCACAAGAAGTTTAAGAAATGCTTTTCTAATCTAAAAGGCTTTATTTTCACCATGGGCCATCTATCAGAGAAGGATTATCAGAGAGCAGCTTCATCTAATTGGCCCTGGTTGGAATGGAGGTCGGACCAAATTACCTCAGGAGGTCCATTCAAGCCTAAATTATTCTACAGCTATTCTCCAGCCTCCATGATGATAGCCATGAAGAAGGCAGTCTTGCCCGCTCTGCACCCGCAGGGGAATCCTTCACATTGGGGGAATTCCTACTAAGGAAAAACAATAAAAGAAACATCAGTCTGATGCAAGAGTAATATAGAGCATATACAATATTTGTTGTGTTTGCCTTCCCCTCAAAATGTCCAGGATTTAAAGGCTGACAGGTCCAGCTCAACTTTTGTGTTTGAAAGAAAAGTAAGTATTTATACTCAGGCTATGACTGAACTTGGGTCACATGCTGAATTAAGTTCTCCAGAGCAGTAACAACCAGAATAGACTTCACCTGATGATGCCCACCTGCCTGAGGTGGCTTCTGCACTTGTCCCAGAAGGGACTGCAGGGCAGGGAGCAAAGAGAGGGGAAGGGAATGACTAGGGGTCTGTGTAAGCGTACATCTGGAAGTTTAAGCTAACCTTATCCTTCTACAGAGTTAAGTTAGCACAGCCCTCGTGCAGTTTTGATGACAGGACTTGGCTAGTGGAAAAATAGCTGGCACCAGGTTCGGCTTCTTCCCCTTTTACTAAACAGTCCTTTCAAGCAAAAAGAAATTGACCCCACTGTACTCGGTAACATTTTTATCCTTCCTCCCCTGCAGTTCAGTGGTACGTAAGCAGTAATAAATCTGCATTTAAAGTGCTGTTGACTGCTTTAGAACTTCAGCAGTAAAGGAAACAGGGTGAGCACATAAGCATGTAGCCCTTGCACAGTTAAACATGGAGCCTACTGCAGGGTATAGCTAAAAACATGGTTGACTAAGGAACCAAATAAAACTGTAATGCACTACTGCATGATCTACATCATGTGGATTTTTGGGTAATCTTTGTTAAGTGGAAAGCAGGAATGGGTGTGCATGTTCGCACAAGGCAAACGATGGGAACAAACTTATTTTAGGATTCTTACTGCAATCAAAGCACTGGGGACACAGAGAGAATCAAAGTATACAAATATGCTTGAGAGCTGGGATTTTTATGAAGAAGAAATATTCATTCCATAATGATAGCACTGCAGAATGGATGCAGTTGGCTTACATTATACCAGCTGAGTCTGATGATGATGACAGTACAGCCTGAATAGCTAATAAGAAATAGAACTTGTATTATTTCATTTTCATTATGCTTGTGTATTTTCAAAAGAGGTGATATTAGAATGAAGCCAATTCTACAGCTTTGTAAACTTCAGCATCTGTTTCTTTTTTCTGTTTGAAAATTTCAAAGCTCAAACAGGTTTTGAGGCCAGCTAGGAGGCAAATAAAGATTGCTTTATCATATCCAACTCAGGATTTTCTTATTAATCATTATGGGTAAATATGTCTAATGTAAGAATAGCAACAGTCTGAACTTCCACAGTACCCATCACCCAAGTATTTCAAGTACTTCACAAATACTACCGGGTGAAACTGCATTGAACAGTGATAGGCATCTTATTAAAAAGAAGCAAAAGCACTGCTATTATGGATCACATTTTTGAGAGCATTGCCAGTCTTATTCTCTGCAGGATCTTTACACACGGGGCAAGCTCACCATGGTATAATCCTTACCTTACTTTAGCCACGTAGTAAAAGAGCCTCGAACTGCTCATTTACATTTCTGCAAATGCCATAACAAACTCCCG
Organism: Ceryle rudis; assembly: GCA_033439905.1. Lineage (NCBI taxonomy): Eukaryota > Metazoa > Chordata > Aves > Coraciiformes > Cerylidae > Ceryle > Ceryle rudis. The sequence goes on from JAAGNO010001833.1 coordinate 22,806, forward strand.
TTCTGAAAATTCATTAAGTCAGCTACATATTTTCTTTTAAAAATTGCTGTCAGAGAAACAAAGTGAATGCTTGAACTGCTACTTTACCAGGAAGTCTTTTTTGGCTGCAGGATTGTGAATGCTTGTAGATGAGCAAAAATGTTTTGAGTCAAACTTAAAAAAGAATATGGAAATAACCTTTTAGCAAGCCAGAAGTGCCTGTGAAGATCATAGAGGATATAGAGAAGGATATTAAGAGAGTGCTGAGATTCGGCTGGGAAAGATCAAAGAGAGCCAGATAGCAGTCAGGGGACATCAGAGTACCATGAAAGTTGCTGAGGATGTAGGAAAAGCCTGTGTAGTGCTATGGGACATAAGCGAAGCTGAGTAAGATATGCATGTCAAGAAAGGTCCCAGGGTGACACAGAAAACCAGAGGAGACATCATTGTGACAGAGATGTCTGAGAAAGCCTCACAGTGCTACGAGATGCAAGCCTCAGTATGACGACAAAAACCGGAGAAGGCTGAGAATTGCTGGGGACACAAAAGACAGTCAGCTAACACAAGGGAATGTTACTGAATGCAGTTGTATCAAGAAGGGCTACAACTCCTGTGTATAGCTACAAGGATGTTTGAAGTAGTGAAGTCACAGAGTGTCCAGATTTTATGGGGAGTAACACATGCTGCTGGAGGCCAGGGACTAATAAAGGTAAATGAAGCAACAATTAGAAATATGCCAACAAAAACCATATCATGAAATAGAAAAAAAAATTCCTAGGGAGAATATGAAAAAGGTTTTCAGCAAAAAGCTCCCCAGCTTTAGGCACCTTCTTGGAGCAGCTGCTGAGCCTGAAGAAGGCTATAGCATGTCAGGGAATGAGAGAGCAACTGTAAGATGCCAGAAGCAGTGAAGCAGATTGTGAGCTGAATGACAAATGGGTAAACTGCTGGCTGCTATAAAGGGCCACAATGTCAGGAAATGTTGGAGCCTGCTGTTCTGCTTCTGGAGGCATCCAGGAGGAATGCGAGTTGAAAGAACGCTGTATAGGTTGAATAGCATCAAGAAACATTGGAGAAGGCCATGAATACCTTTAAGCCTGTTCAGTGGAGGGGTCCAGACTAAAGCAGTGAATTACTGGAGAGGCTAGCTATGCATCCACATAGAAAACCAAGGCAGGACTGTGATCTCCCAAGGGCCCAAGATATCATGAAAAAGCTGGAGAAAGAATGCAGATTGCCAGGGGGACTGAAGAATCTTGCATATAAACTAGGGACAACTGAAAAGCTGTGAGATCTGTCAGGAAGCACAAAGTAAGGTCACCGACTGAAACAACTCAGATGTCTGTTTTCACCATTTGACTAATAGAAGAAAGATGTGACCCAAGATAATCCTGCCTGCTTCTCTTTTGGAGTGCAGAACAGAATCTCTTTCAGCACTGTCTTAAAGCAATGAATTCTTTCTGCTGAACAACCAATACCATGTATGGAAAATAGCTATCTATCCTATGTCATTGTATGTGTTTAAACTGGGCCTTGGAAACCACAGGAGACTAGGAGAGGAAAATAATCTCTTTGGGACAAGGGCAACTTTCTAAGGGCTACCTTGTGCTTAGCTCTGTGTGTGGGCACAGGGAGCCCTTCGGCCTCTCACAGCACAGTGGCACAGCAGGTAGATATCTCTGGTCTTCTCTCGTCAGGAGTTAATAAAATACTGATAGAGAAAAACAGTATGAAAAACATGTTTTATTCATGCAGCGTCTAACTCCAGAGCACCAGTCCTGAACAGAGTAACATGGCCAATGTATTTATAATTCACAGTGCCGACTGGCTCTGGAGCAATGCCTTAGCAGAGCCTGGGCAGAGTGAGGGCCTCAGCCCCCATCTGGCAGCCCGGTTTTGCTGAAGAGACACTCGATTTGAAACCTGCTCCATGTTGCACTTCTTCCCAGGGGAACAACACTGATGATCAGCACCAGCACTTCAGCAGCGCATCTCCTCCCTCCCTCTAGCACAGCTCAGCCTCAGGAGAGCCATTCTGCAGCCTGTGCTTGTGGGGCGGGGTGGGGGGAGGTGAAGGGGGAAGAAGACAAAGAGTTATTTTTTGTAAGATCTGCTGCAGAAGACTGAAAACAGCCAGGTTTCCAACCTTTTCCCTTTGTTTGCCTTAGGTCTCTCAATTTCTATATCAGGCTCTGGTTCAGCTCCCATTAGCGCTTCCTCATCAACATCGTTAACAATGGTTTCCTCACTGAGGGTATCACTAGGATTATACTTACTGCCAGAATCCTCTGGCACAAAATCACTGTCTGAGTCAGAGCAGAGAAATAATTAACCCTCATGATACTTCTCTGAGGAATGAACAGAATACCTAGTGAGATTTACGGGGCATCAAATCGATCCTGCTCCTAAGGAGAAAAGCGTCTACTTGCTGAAGTTAGCATTGCCACCAAGGACTGAGGAGGTTCCTGTGTCAGGTCAGGAGACATCTTCACCTCACCTGTAAGTGGTCTGCATTACTTTAATTTCATTAATTACCTTATATGTCTAAACAGCAAACCACTTCTTTACCACTCTGGCCCTGGATTAGATCATGGTTTCATGGCCCAAAAAAACTATCCATGTCAACAGACTCTCAGCTTCTGTGAAACTGGTCAGGCTGGAGTGAGGCAGGGAAAGGCTATCTTACTCAAAATTACCAGCACTTGATTTGCAGCCTTCAAACACCACTGATCATCTTCTTGATTGATAAAACTAGATTTATGATTAAACCTACAACTCCACAACTAAAATAGAACTGCTGGAAAAAATTCCCCACATACAGAGAAGTGTTGTCCCATAGAAGATAAACAAGCATCAAGATTTACACAAATCTGCATGGTTTTTTTCTGGTTTCAACTCTAGAGACAAGAGTTTTCCTTCCCTCCAAAAAGTAATCAGTCACTTCAGTGGCAGACATTTGCAAGCAAAACTAATTAACTTTCTAGGTCCAGAAAAGTCCCCTCCCAAAAGCTGATAATATGTCTCAGTAGGGTAGGAGAAGGATAGTACAGTCCTAGCTGGCTGGGAGGGATCTCTGGAGAAGTACATTATCATACAGATTTGTGTCTGAAAAAAAACAGTAGTCTGCTAAGATATGGAAGCCTCAAAATCCTTTCACTTCTGCTGGGAATTTAGTTCAAAGCAGCTGCATGTAAATTTTGCACAGCAAATGCTACGCTGGCAAATCTTTCTCATGATTCTTGTTTTTAAATCAACAAGAGTAAACGATATAGAAGAGGAGCTAGCTTTAAGACAGACAGAATTACCCTAACTGTTGTAAAATAAAAGTGAAAACAACCCTAAGGAAAGGAAAAAAAAAAAAAGGGGGGGGGGGGGGAAGGGGTTTGAAAAAAGTTATAAAAAACGAGCAGGCCCGGCCCCATTTTTTGTGGTTCA
>JAAGNO010001833.1:26319-37703 GCA_033439905.1 Ceryle rudis
AAAACAAAGAACAACAAAAAACAAAAAAAGAAAAAAAAAAAAAAAAAAAAAAAACAAAGAAAAGAGAAAAAAAAAGAAGGGGGGGGGGGGGGGGCATGGGATTTGAAATATGTATGAGCAGACGCAATGCCCTGCCTCATTTCTTTGTGCTGCATAAGGGGGACACAGATTGGCTGAATCCTTATAAATAGAGATCTGGTACAGAAATTCCTCAGAAAACATGCAGCTACTGTTCCCAGTTCCTCTCCCTCCTGGCCAGGAGTGAGAAGAGGCAGGGAGACATGGAAGGAAGGTCAGCATCAGGCTGGGAATTTCCTGAAGGCCCCTCATCTTTCTCCAGGCCCTAAAATGATGAAAGCAGTGAGTATTTCCTCCTTTGTTCACAGCCCTTGCAGATGTGTTTCTAGTATCTGTGTGAACAATAAACTTCTGCCTCATCCAAAAGAAGGGGGAACTCTGACATTTATTCCTGAAGTAGCAAGATCACTTCAACCTTTGACTTACTTCACACACATTAAAAAAATTAATGAGATCGGTAAAAGTTGTTAACAGAGAGAGAAAAACACCTCAGCAAGAACATAATTGTTAGTGGTTATCCCTTCAACATAAAGTCACAGCCCTGACATGTAATTTACACCGATATTCTCCCTGCCCCCACTCCTACGTACTACCTAGATCTCCTTTCATATATTTTAATGTACTCCAAATCTTATGAAAATGCTACACGTACAGATTTGAGGTTAAAATTTCTCTGCAGACTCAAGCCAACCAAAGGATCAGGTAATTACTTGCAACCTCTGTAACAAGGATCAGAAGAAAAGCACCACACTGGAAGGAAGGAAGCCCTTCCCAGCGCAGACCCCAGCTATGACGTATGCTTTCTGTAGGCTTGCGAGCCCGATAGCTACACAAGCTCTGTATCAGACATCTTTTATAGAAAGCTGCCATACTGCAGACATCAAAGGAACGTGTGTGCTTGCAGCTGTTTCAGGAATTGGCAACACAAATGCCGAGAAGCCACTTCGACACTAATTTGACCTTAATTTGGACCTCCACATGCACCAACTCTTGACCAAGGACAAATGCTTGATCGGGAGAGCTTCAGGAGCCTGCAGAGGCATTACTCTGCTGGGCATTCTTGGCAACAGCTGCTTTGCACAAAGTTTTTCTACTGTTGTGACTACGGGAAGAGGTATATGGGAAAACAGCTGCACTGCTGTGGCTTCCCTCGTTCTGCCTGACAGCTGCCTGCCAACACGCCTCTGTGTGCACGCAGCACGGGGCAGCGGCTGGCATCCTCTTCTGCCTGCAGCTGAGGGGATGGGAGAAGTTGCTGATTCAGATCCACTCCCCCTGCTCAGCCAGTTCTACTTCTTCTTGTGGAAATTACCACCTCTTCAGATCTCGCTGCAGAGTAGCTCGTGTGGACACCCCCTAACCTACTTTGGTCAACTTGAGACAGACTTAGCTTAAATGGATTAAGTAGGCGGTTTTTGCTAACCCAGTTTAATTGAAGTGGGTTAAGGGGCACTCACACAAGCATCTCTGCAAACCCATCACGAAAGGGCATTAATACCTGGGAAAAGGCAATGACAAGTGGCTGGGACTACCAGCCTCTTTTACTGACACAGATAAATCAAGAGTCCACTCACATATGGCCACGCAACTTTAGGGACAGGCATGAATTTACTTAGCAAACAGCAAAAGTCACTGTTTCCCACCAGCTGCATGTTGTTGCTCTCATAACAGCACAGCGGGGAGAAGAAATGTGTTACTCTTTCTGTTCAGCAAGAAGTCACCAGGGTTCACCTGCCTCAAAGATTCAGGCTTCAGCATTACAGCAGACTAGGAACTGCTCATGTCTTCCTTTCTGGAGGATGAACTGAGGTAATTTCCATCTGATCTGGGCTGAGACACAAAGTTTAAAATTAAAAATCAACTTAGTTAAAAGTACTGAAAGCCCTTCTGCCCCAGATGCAGTTACACTGCTCCAGAGGACTTGGGAAGGTATTGCTATAAACATCTAATCTCACTTGCTTGTTCCAGGGGTGTGTACTCTTCAATTACGTCAGCCACAGCAGCATGAACAGCACAGGTAAACCAGCCTTAAGTTATGCCTATCAAATACAAAGCTGTTCTATTTAAAGATTAATGTAAAAAAATCAATGTGCTTCCAGTACGTGCCAGCAGATGATCTAACCCCGTCTTAAGCATGCTCAGAAACTTTGTGTAATGGTGATACAAAATCTATGAGCAGCTAATGATGAGAGTGTCTGTCTGCTTCCAGAGTGCTTCAAATGCCGGTTCACGAGCTGGCGACCAGATGTGGTGTTCTTTTCCCTGAAGGCCATCACGAGGGCTGCGATTTCATTCTCAAATCTCAACAGTCAATGTTATGACAGCAGAGAGTCTGCTCTCTAACATATGTCTCATGCATGACAGCACATTAATTTGAATACGTTATTATGCTGAAGGGACTAAACTGACCACTTAACAGGAAGGGATGCATCTTTCTAGCTATCAAAAGCAAGCAGCTGAACAAGAACACTGTCAGAACATCATGCAAAAATGAAAGGGCAGTTTCTATTAACACCAGGCTGCCAACAAGGCCCCACGTAGGGACAGCTCTCTTGCTAGTGTAATGGCTATTGACATGCACATATATAAAAGCCCTAACATACGGTAAAATCAGATTATACTATATTAAAGGATAGGGGTTTTTTCCTAATGATGAAAGCATACTAGAAAACAAGGCTGCCACAGGGAAGGTTCTGGCTAAAATGTATGGCAAGTGTGGATCACGGTCTGCCCAAGGCTGCAAGCTCCCCGGTGGCCCTGATCAGGGCCGTGTTTTGGAGCAGTCTCCTTTCACAGGAGCAAGAGCACTGGGGAAAAGGAGGAAGGAGAGTAACAGGCACCCAGTTCTCATCCTCACTTGAAGTTGTGACTTCGCTGGGGACAGGCGCTGGGACAGGGCCCCAGAATCCTGCTGTCCACATACAGCCTTTATTTTTATGAACTGTATTTTAACAACTGCGGACGGTATGAGTCTGAATCACTCAATATGATGCTCGTGTGCGAAAGAAGTAGAAAATTAGCATTGCTATAATTAACCATATACGGCTCAGCCTGGCAAAACCATTAACCAAGCCATTTAAAACATGAAACCCATAGAAAGGGGCAGTATATTTCGTGCTCCTTCAGGAGCTGTGGAGTGAAACCCTGTGGCTCTGTTTGGCATGTTATAACCTATCCAGGAGCATGAACTGCTTCTGACTGCAGACTCGTTTCTCATGGGTATTGAGATTCAGAAGCCAGTGAGATGTCAAAGATCTTACTGATCTTACTGTACTCGAGATCTATCTACAACCCTATGCACAGGAATGCCCTTTCAAAAAAAACCCAAAAAACAAACAAACCACAAAACAATCGACACTAAAACACCCGTGAGATTGAAATCTGCATCAGTACAAACCCCAAGCTGTTTTAGCCCATACACACACAAGAATGGAATGTATAATCACCGTGCCCATGCCTTCTCCTAAACTTTACCAAGTTGAAGCTATTTTAAAAGCAGAGACTAGATCTCCTTCTCTAAGCATTAAGCATTCCCAGCAGCAATGGTTGCTTTGTAACTAACTCCTCATTAACACTCTTTCAGACCTGCATAACTGTGCTGACTTTATGTTACTCCTGGTCCAAGAACAGGATTATCATCTCAGCACCAAAGTCTCCTCTTAATTAAACTGTTACAGATACAAATAAATAAACAAATAACTCCACAGAAATAAACGGAGTTAAACTGGATTTACAGCAGCATAACTGAGACCAGAGTTTGTCCAATTGTTTCCCATCAAATCCAGAATTTAGCACAGTAACTCACAATGTTTTACACAAAGCTTCTTTTAGCTGGAAAGACCAGCTTGTTTTATCCACCAGTAGTATGTCATGCTGACAGATAACTATTTCAATTAATGTAATACTCTTATCTGAATTCCTTATCCAGGAAAGAAAAATACATTTGCAAATAAGTATATGGCACCTGCTTTAGATTGACTGAAAGCTTTTCTGTGAAGAATAGGACACCAAATATCTAACCCTGAGTGATGCTGAGCACCTGCAACTTCCATGAACTTTGTAGGAGTTGCAAGAACTCAAGATCTCTGTGGATGATATTTTAAGATCGAAAACTACTATTTTCTTTCAGTTTGTCATTTATGCAGAGGAAGACACTAGATAAAAAACTAAAGAAATTACCACGTGGAATCCAGATGCCTGAACATAACTATACAAAGCAGAACTTGCAGTGGCAATGCATGTAGAAGCTTGATCAAAGAGAGATCATTAATCATGTACATACAGGTTGGATGAGGGGAAAAGGCCCGAGGAAAAAACGCATGAAAAATCTTCATCACACAAGTACTTACATTATTGCTTCATAGCTTTCTATGGCCCTAAATCCAAGCTAAAAAAAGACATTATCTAAAGTGGTCTAGGGAATATAGCAAGGATATACAAGGAGAGACTGAGGAAAGGGCAAATGAGGTTTTATAGATTTCACTTACAAGTGATGGAATGGCTGTTAAGACCACTGGAATGATTTCTTGCATGGAAGAAAGCAGGAACTCGAGAAAAGAAAGCAAGATAAGTATGTATGTTTTAGCAGAATTCTTACTAACTACTAAATTATTATTGGCTGGTTCCCAAACACTCCACACAGTGATAAACAACTGTTCATTTTATTTCACTAAACAAAAAGCCCATTGAAAGATTTCTACTACTACTGCATTCACTGGAACTCACTTGAAAAATACAGTTTTGGACATACATCAAATACAATTTACAGCTGAATAACTGCAGTGGTGCAACTTACTTTTAAAACGTGTCAAGAAAATGTTCTGTTCTCCAAGAGGAGAACAGAGCGAAGCAGCAGACTAACTATAGGTATCAGACATTCCCTGAGGCTCAGAAATAGCCTCTCTTTTTAATTGCTGAGATTTCAGCAACTGGCCTTGCTTTCAGGGGAGCTGGAAGGGGTGTGTGGGTTTTCATACAGAACCCCTCATTTTTGGTAGCAAGCCAGCAAAAACAGTAGGAATTCCCATATCCTGTCTTGCCACCAAAAAAAAGAAGTACATTTTCAAGAGCTGTGTCAGCACAACAGTACGTCAGGCCACACAGTAAACTGGAAAAACGAACTGATCTCAGTTAAAAAAATGTGTTACTAAAAACAGTGCTGCTTTTAATCCAAGCATTGGTTTGATCCCCAGCGCAGTTACAAACAGCTGTGGGAGCACAACCATGGGGCCATAGGTGGTGGTGGTGGTGGTGGCAGAGAAGACAAATTCCTTAAGATTTGCAGCCAGGCACAGGCTACACAGAATTGTGTATCAGGCTGCATATAACTGTCATAGTGACAGATCACATTTTTTTTTCCGGAGGTGAGGCCAGTTAAGAAATCCCTCTCTCTCCTTTGTCCTGGTTGCTGCAGCTTGTTACCTCCAAAATTACTCCTGTAAATAGTTTTAGAAGTTGCATCCTAAACTGGATCACGGAAAAAGAAATGCCAAAATGGGTTTGCTTTCTAATCTTGCTCTGTTGCGTTAGTACCACTGCAGAAATTGTGAATTACAGGGTCAACGACTGGCCACTAGCAAGCTCCTAAGAGAGCTCTCATGTCAAATAACACATAAAAGATTCAGAACATTTGAGTCAAAATTAAAAACCTCTGAAAAGCAATCCTAAGATGGTTCTGACTGGACAGCCCAAAACTGGGACTCCTCCTTCAGAAAGAATATATCCCCATCCCACTTGAAAACCTGCATCCAAATTTGGTGAGCAATGATTCTGTGAAACGTCACCTGTGTTATAGGGTTTGTGCTCCGCACACCTTCCATTTTCCATGTATTTATACACCATAAAACACTAACAAAAGCAATTCCTACCTTGCTGTTGTAAGTGGCTACCCAAAATCCAAGATAGTGGAGAAGCACTCCCTTCAGGTTAGATTCTACATTCAAAATAATTGCTTCAGGTTCTGTCAATACATCAATCACATTTAATCAGAGCTTTCGATTATCAGCCTCTCTCAAAGACAACTCTTACATTTCTGAAGCTGGGTTCTCAGACACAATAGCTTCTAAACTCTGTGAGCAGATCTGGAAAGAAAAGAGAAAAGTCTTTCTACTATTCATAGGCTGCACTCACTGGTGCAAAGCCCTTTAACAAAATTGTTTAGGCCACATTAACACCCACAAGTAACAATTTATTAAAGTTTGGCAGTGTAATCACTGCAGACTTCTTCAGAGCTGATCCCCACAGTAACAATTATTTTCTGCTTTACTGACTCAGGGAAATTCATTCTAGTTTTTCTCCCCTTACTTCCCATACACCCCAGCCCCCCACCCCATTTCTAGGAAACGTTTCTCCATTCTCCCTTGTACCTATTTTGCCTTTTGTGTTCAAAAAAACCCTATGGCTAGTATTTCCCCGTGTTGCTAGTGGAGACTGGAAGAGCCTGCATAATTTGTCCTTTATACATGCAGATCTGCACTAAACTTTGCAGATTATTTGTCTGGCCACATTGTTGAGGTTTGCTAAATTGTGAGTCATTATCAGGAACTTCGGGGTTTTCTCTTTCTGAAATAAGAGAATAGAGGATTGCAATTTTTACATGTTTATTGTAATCGCAGCAGTTACACAAGCCATTTAACATGGTCAGACCTTAGCACTGTGGCTGGGTATAACCTTGGTGCAATTAAAGCACAAAAATCACAGGTCACTTCAGCAGATGGACTTTCTTCCTCCCACGTTTCTCTTTTGAAATCAATTTTAGTCAGTTTTATGTAAATGCTTTAAACACACACATACATATATACACATATATATGAACGGCAGGGTTCCCCAAGGCCTTTATAACCTCTTAACTTTTAGTCTCTTTCTTAAATCAGCAGCTTTACTTCCAGTGCCAAGCCCTGCCTCAGCACCCCTCTGAAATGCCTGCACCTGCCCCGGCAGTCCACTGAAGCCAGCGAGTAGCTCCTAAATATCCTTTCAATTCGATACAGACCCAACCTTCAACTTAAGCAAGGACCTTCCAGCCTGGGAAAGCGCGGACTAGACTCAGTTGTACAAGCCAGCTGAGCTGGCCTCATGGAAGGCCAGGGCTGGACCGGGGCCCTGGCCTCACCTCCTACCAGGCCGATCCAGGCCAGCCCCTCGCCCTCAGGCTAGCCAACACGCGGCCTCGAACTCCCCCGCCGTGGGCCTCAGACTGCGAGACTGACGCGAAGACGGCCCGCACCTGGCCTGGCGCAGGCCCCAGGCGGGCGGGCAGTCAGCCGGTAGCGGGACTCGAACCCTCAAAAGCCGGCCGGCGGGCGGATCGCACGCCCGCGCCGCGCCGCTCCGCTCCGCTCCGCTCCGCTCCAATAGGACGGCGCATCCAGAGACGGGAGCCCTCACCTCCGCCGCGGGCTGGGCGGTTCTCGCCGGCGCTCCCCCCACACCCCGCCGCGCCTGCGGGGGCCGCTGTAGCTACCGCGGACAGCCGCCGCCTTCCCGGCGAGCCCAGAACTTCTGAATCATCCGCTTCGCCATTGGGCGACAGTTTCCCGCCGACCAATGGGAGGTGCTGGCTTTAGTGACGCCGTGCCCGCCTTCGGCGCCATCTTGCCGCCGCTGGCGGAGGAGGGGGGGGGGAGCGGAGCAAGCGCAGCGAGCCGGGTCAGTCTCGCCATGCCGCACTACCAGGCCTGGGAGGAGTTTACGCGCGCTGCCGAGAAGCTTTATCTCGCCGACCCCATGAAGGTGGAACGGGGATCGGGCCGAGAGGCCTTGGGGGTAGGCGGGTGGATGGACGGCCCGCAGTAGGCCGGGGAAGAAGAGTCTTTGGGCGATAGCGGGGGTGGCTTGGTGCCTCCGGTCCTCTCGCTTGGTGCCGCTGGGCCGCCCGCGTAGGCTGGTTGTCCCCGGCGGGCCGCCTTCGCCGGGCCGTGCGGCCTCCCGGGAAAGTTGCGCGTCCCAGCCGTGGAGCCCGCTGCGGCGTCTCGCAGGGACGTTGTGTTTATTTACAGCGCATCTGTGTTAGAGATCGGGATTATGAGTTCTGCTGAATGAAGAGTGTATCGAGAATTGGTTTATTTTGTGAGTTTACAACACTTAAGGCTTTAGTGTTTGAACTCGTTGTCCTAAAAAAAAAAAGATAAGAAAGCGTTTATTAGCTCTTAAACTGCGTTTTTGCCAGCAGTGTCATTTCAGGCTGGAAGTTTCTTAAAGAGCAGTTGCTCTAGGAATTAACTTACCGGTATATGACTGCTTTTGTGTTTCTGGTAACTTTTAACATTCGCACAAAGTACGCTCCCGAAAAATTACTTCATCCTTCATAAAACCCGCTATAATTCAGCCAAAAAGGAGCACAAAAGATAATGTGGAACTTGTAAAAAAAAAATACGGTAAAAATAATACTGAGAAAAAAATACTGAGAAAATACTGTAAAAAAGGCCTAGCTCTCCTCACTAAAAATAGAGGACACAGAGGAACCTTCAGAAGTAGTGTTTAACATCTGCCTTTAATTAGCATTGGTGACCACTTCATATGCTTATCTACTGACAATAAAACTGTCCTATTTTACGTGGCAATAAACTTGTCTGTTTACAAAGGAGTTTATATAGGCCCCAGAGTCACAATGCAAGTACCTTCTTTTTACTTTTCCAGAGAATGAGTCTGAGACGTTTTTGTATGTAATTGGGTTTGTCGGGAAACTAAAAGAAGAATAATCATGGGAGAGGGGTGCGCGTTTATGGGCTGGTGAGGCTACATAGTGAGTGATATTGCCTTTTGCGGGAGCAGTTTATCTGTCGGGTTCATGCCTGCAGCTTCTGGCAGCCTGGCTTGTGCTTTTGGGCCTGCTCAGTTGAGAGATGCACTGTTACACGCCTGTTGTCAGATGATGATAGCTTGTTAAACAAGAAGTATAAATCTATGATGTGATCAAACTTGGAGTAAGAATTTCAAAACATATTTTGTAGTCAAGGAGGTTGTTGACCATTAGCACAGGTCAGTCTGTACAACAAAGAGCTGTATATAATGTGAGTTCAGAACGTTCTGAAAAGGACACCTTGCTTTGCTTCTAATTACTGATGATAGCTGAGTCTAGAAACAGTAGATGCACAGTCCATGTGGCCAGCTCTGCATTCAGGAGAAAGCATTTATTGCTCAGTCAGTTGCTGAGGATGTTGATTTTTATCACAGTGGCTTTGAGAACTTTGGTGATTTGAGAGTCTGGAGGGGACTGTGGATGGGTTAAAGCTCAGGGCAGGTGACTATAACTGTTTTAATGAGAAGTTGGATGCTTTCTTTTAGACATTAAATTTAGCCTTACTAAATCTCAAAAGCAATTTGATTTCTGATTTTAATTACTTTAAAAGTGGTTTGTTGTTGGCGGGTTTTTTTGTATCTTCCCTTTCCAGTTGCAGAGCCATCAGAACACTTCAGATGTGTCTGCAGACTGCAGTGCAGCTGTTGAAATAACTAGTGATTGGAAATAGAACTTTTTTTTTTACATAATAGTTTAGGTACAGTAGAAGACAAAGTAGTAATGTCGAGTTTGCTCCACTCATTTAATCCCTTTAAAGTCTTCATGTAAAACTATTGCTTTAAGGTGTCTTGTATTGACATGACTCTCATAGTTTATCTTACCTGTCACTGAGGTCTCTGCCAGCTGCCATTGATGTATTTATAGTGGTTTTGAACGTGCTTAGTGTTAAGCTTCCTGATGCTGCTATAATACCAGTTTAACATGTTAGGCAGGGAAATGTGATGGTTCAACTTTCACACCATCCTGGCTGCAGGATTAGTGGCCACCAGAGCTGAGGACCACCACAGAGGTGGTGACAATGTGAGGGAGTTCGTAATTATTAAAAAAAATGTTGTCTGAAATAGGGCAGATTTCCTTCAGATATCTTGTAAGAATTGTTTGTTATAGGTGTTAATTCTTAATGTTTGTCATTTCAGGTGCGGGTTGTTCTGAAGTACCGACATTGTGATGGGAACCTCTGTATCAAAGTAACGGATGATGTAGCTGTAAGTACAGAATATATTCCACTTTCAGGGCTTACTGTTCATCCCATGGACTTGTGCATCTCATTGGACTGTCAGACAGCATGGTAGCTCTTAGCTTTGAGAGTACCAGGCAGTTTTCTAAAGACTCGTGTTCGTCCTTCCTTAGTTGTTGTGTCTGTGACTGACACTGACCTGTGGTTCAACTCTGCGCAGTCCAGGGAAAGTCCTAGCGCTTCAGTGTTCGTTATGGGTGTCAGCGTAATTATTGTAGGATTCTATTAAACCAAGTAAAACAAGCACTATGGAAATCTTGGACTCTATCTGAAATTCTTCATGGAAAGATATTGGTCGCTTATGCTGAAGCATTTCATCTTCAAAGAGATGTGTTTGCTAGTATGAACATGGTCCTTTTTATTTGCTCAGAGTGGTGACAACTTCCAAATGTAGGTTAAGCTCCTTCTTTGTGATTATGAGACTGAACAAGATTCACTTGCAGTTCAGAGAATCCCATTTTCTGAAACACTGTTATGATGTTAATTATGTATTCAGTAAAAACTGTGGAACATCTATACAGTGTGGAATTCTGCAGCGTCCTTACAAGGGTATATAAAGAGATGGAGCAACTGTGCTTACAGGTTGCCCTTGTTCTAAGTAGCCTGGGAGGGCACTCGGAAGCATGGGATGGGTTAGGATGTGAGGTGGTGGGCAGCAAGTAGAAATGTGTTGTCACGCGTCAGCGAATGCACACTGGTGTGCGTGCCAGAAACAGGTTCTTGGTGCTAGTGATGTTGTAGCTAAGTTGTTGCTCTTATGCGGTTTGGAGTAAGCAACGGTAGTCTGCCTTTCTCTAAACCTTCAGACTTGGAAAAAAATAAGATTTCGTCTTTCCAGGAAAAGTAGTCTGGCATTGGTATTTCCAAAACCTGGGAGAGGTGTAAAACTCCTTGAGAGGCTAATGGGGCCTAACGTGGGTGAGGTGTTGTGTGGGGAGCATTAATAATGGGAAAGTGAAGGTCGGTTTACCTGAAATCTTCCACAGGGGAAGTTGGAGTCAGGCAATTCGTGAGTGTGGGCTCTTCTGTCATAGGCCTTCTTACCTGCTTCCAGTCATGGGAAGCTGTTAACACTGGAGGGGGCGGGGGCAGGGGATTGGTTTAGTTTTGGGTTGGGGTTTTTTTGTTTGTTTGTGTGTGGGTGCTGCTTTTTGTGTGTGTGTGGTGTTCGTTGTTTGTGGGTCTTTTTGTTGGTGGTTTAATTTTGTGGGGTTTGTTGGGGTTTTTTTGGTGGGTGTGTGTGGTGGCTGGGTTTTCTGTTTGGGGTTT
>JAAGNO010001836.1:0-23950 GCA_033439905.1 Ceryle rudis
AAATTTTACTCAGCATGATGCTGGGACTTGGCTTCCTTTTAGTGCTCACCCATTCCATGGGACTGCTCAGTGCGTGAGCCTTTATTCCTCCTACCCCTGGGAACAAAATTGGGGGGACCCCCCCAAATTCCTTAACACCTTTTTGGGGCCAGAGCATAAAAAACAAAACACCAAATCATTTAGGTTGGAAACGACTTTTCTGACCACCACGTCCACCCCCTAACCCAGCACTGCCCCGCCACCACTAAACCACGCCCCCCCCCCCCCAGCGCCCCTAATTTTGATCCATACCATGCTTTCGCCCTCTCAAGCCTTTCATGAATCTCAGGTGCAAATAAAAATTGTCTTAAGAAAGCAAAAGCTTTGCTGTGAACCTCTTGGTGTTGCTGATAAGCTTACCTCAGTTTTGGCAAGATCCTTGGAACAGGGACAGCATTAATTTTTGGCAATGCCACTAGTGTTTCTATCATACTAAATGTAATCCCAGTATGTTAAAGGAATAACTTTTCTGCTTAGTGCCTGAAGGAATTTTCTTATAATAAATAATGCCTCAGAGAGGTGACACTGGCCTAAGTAACTGGGAGAGAAATTCAGTTTCTGCTGCTCCCTCTGAAATGTGGGAGCGCTGGCACTCAGCCACCCTGGTAATGTGAGCTGTACAGAGGCTTATCTGAACTTTCACCAGTGGAAAAAATGCACTTCTTTGCTCTTGCTTCATAAAATGTATGATGTGAGATGTTCAACAGCACTATCACCTTCAGTTGCATCTAAGGGAATAAAACCATACTTGAGTGATAGGATTGTGTGGCTGTTGGGCCAGAGCTCCAGAAACACAAGTGCCAAAGGACTGGCCCCCATCTCCACCAGGAATGGGGACCAAATGCTACTCCCCAACCCCATTTGGCGCTGAGCCTCTCAAGCTGATATCTCATTTTAAGCTGTTGAATAAGCCTCCTGACTTCTGTAAGGTGGTTCTCAGCACAGAGATGAAATGTGTGCTCAAATGCCTTGATGGAGAAGAGTCCTGATTTCCTTGGGAGCTCCTAGGAGGAAAGTGCTGAAGAGTGCATGCAAACGTGTGGTAGCATTGTATGGGGTAAGTTGGAAGAGCACATACCCACGATGTCCTTTTCTTCAGCAACTCTGCTGCTAGCAGACTGCAATAGGGAAGTTTTGTAAGGGCATTGAATGCCCTCCAGTGGCAGAAATCAGGGAAATATATCCGTTCAGCTTGTTTTCCTTAATTGTTATGGAATTGGTGTATACAGTGCAACTTCAGTGTCTGGATGTGTCCACTTACAGTGTAGTGATGTGGTATTAGTGGGCATCCTTGTCTCCAGTCTTGAAGTTTATAGCAGCACACAGCAGAGAGTTGAGCCTCAGTCAAAGTCTTTAGCAATAGGTAACTTATAAAAGGCAATAGGCCTCGGGATATTCTTACTAACAAACCTGTGTCGGTGAAGGTCACATAATCAGACTGTCCAGCTTCTTGAGCTGCCTGTTAATACAGTTGTGTTTGCTCAAGCACATAACCAGAGGGGGGGTTGTAGCATCCAGCATGCTGAGCTGCCAGGTAGAGATGGGGGGAGTGGGAAATGTGAGTCTGAATGAGTGAACCTTTTGCACAGTGAGGATCCATTCAAGTAGTGTTTCATGCAACTATGTTGCTTTTATTGTTTTAATTTTTTAAGAATGCTGTCCAGGCATATTTGTGGGTCAGAGAGATTAAGATATTTCTTGCTGGTTTATAATTTGAAAACATCTGTTAGAGTGCATCAAATATGCTGCAGCCTATTTCTGTGTTTGTTATGGAATAATCCTCATATAATAAAGAGGTGATGTGGGATGGAAATGTGCTTGATCGCTCTGCTTTTGAAATTCACAACAGGTTTATAAACAAATAAGAAGCTTTTATAACAGTAAGTCAACCCAGAGTAGGGCTTGAATACCACCACAGTGCTGATCCTGATGTGCCTGTTTGCTGAAGTGGCTTCTCGAGCCTGCACATGCCTCCTGGTGTCCCAGCACTGGGGAGCCATAGGGCATGTGCAGCAGGGCCAGTCACATCTCTGTGAAAAAGTACATAATACTTCAGTCCTGTCTTAGGACAAACAATTACCTATGGGTTCGTTAGAGAAAGCGAATGCATAAGCTGTTAGCTCCGTTGTTCCTGTATCCCAGGTTTATCTATGGGGGTGCATCAGTATGATCACGCTCTTTGTGGGTGGGGACTTTTTCCATGTTTTAGCTTGTTTTGCTAGCCTTGTATCTAGTGCCCAGCTTACTTCCAGTGTAGGCCAATAGCCTGGAAGTTGAAAACTGGCCTCAAGGACTGAGTCCTGCCCAGTGTATTTTCACTCTGAGTTGCACCAGAGTTTAAACATCTGGAAATCACATTACCATGAGCATCTTCAAAAACAAAATTAAGGAGTGCTTTGTGTTTGTTTTCCCCATGTGAAGCACATCCCTTAAAAATATTCTGGAAATAGTCAACTCAGAAACGGCTGGTGCTGATGTGTCTTTTGTCTCTAGTTGCCCTCTACCATGTCCAGTCTGGCTCCGTGCTTGATTATTTTGCGGTGGAAAGACCGTGGTCTTGATGAAGGCCTTTTCAGTTGTCTTTGATAACTTTACATTGTTATTTGCAACACTTACAGTAAGTCTTCACTCAAAACAAAAAGATGGTACCCTGAGGTCTAAATTAATATTTTTGGGTGATACAAGAGGCTGCCCTTTTGGAAAAGAGATTCAGCTGCACTGCATGTACTATGTGAATATTGACACAGGAAAAAAAGTAATTTGTACTCTAAATGACCCTGGATATTGTCTCTGGAAGTACTGTTTTTCCAGAAAGGATCTTCTGGGTTCATCATTATTTGGTGATGGCCCAGGAAAGAGTGAGATTAGAAACTGATGTGTTGGTGCAGGATGTGTGGGGCTGGTTTGCTATATAAGCTTAGTACGTGTTACTTAGTATTTCCCACATCTCCCTGGGTGCCTTTGTACAACCCACTACATAGGGGTTTACTGTTTAACCATCCATCACTTGTGAGGATTACACTTAAAATATCTATAGGAAAGAGACTAATAATGTTCATATTATTTATGTTAGTTCTCAGGTGCACTAAGGGGTCTGTCTTCTGTCCTAGTTTTGTTAGGTGGTTGATTTTACAGTTCTTCAAATATTTTGCTCAGTTCAGCAAGCAGATATGAAAAGGCATTTTTTATTTTATTCTAGGAAATGCAATAAATTATTGGATTAAATAAAAGAATTACCAGAGATGTTAATCTAAAACACTGGTCATCCTTCTTTTGATTTAAATTACTTAGCAAAATTGATAAAGATATTAAGATGTGTATAGACCTAATCAGAGAAAATTGTTTTGCTTTTTATGAAAAAATAATTTATTATTACTTTTTTTTTCCTTTGAGGCTAGTATTATGAACACATAACGCATACAAATGTATATGAAGACAAAAAAAAGGTCCTCAGTTAAAGAAAAAACATATTTTTCTACTTTCTTCAGATTGATTTCAAAAGGGAATTTCCACTGTGATCCAAACAATATTTGTCTGCTGTTGAAGGCTGTCACATTAGAAGTCATAAGTGAAAATGTTCTTCTCAGGATGCTCTGACAGAGCCTATTTCATGCTCATTGGTTGAATGTTAAGTCTTCAGTTTCAAACACAAGTTATAGCAGCGTATTCATTCTATACAACTCAAATAATACAAGTGTCTCAAAAGTAATTCCTGTTGACTTTCTTGTTGAAAACTCATGTTCTCAAACTTCATTAGTCAATATTGCCTTGTGTGCGTTTGTGTGTATTGACAGGGTGACAGGCTAAGAGGAGAATGTGAGCTCATGTTGACACAGTGTTACTCTGAGGAAAAAGTACATACTTGCTGGGAAGAGTTGTGGTTAACAAAAGAAGTGGCGTTCAACATCATTAGTCATTTGAAATCAAGTACCACAGTGAATTTGTTCAAGCAGCAGATCAGCAGCCTCCTGTGAAGTCCTGCTGCATCATCCACCCTGATCTGACTGGGCTGGCTGAAGTAGTAAAAGTAGTGAAACCAGAAACCTTTAGCTTGTTTGGTCCCAATAACCCTGTCTAGGGCCTGCCTCTGGCAGAGACATGGTGCAAGGCTTTCAGGTGGTGGCATCCCTGAAGGTCACTTGTTTTTTCTGGGGAATGTTAGGGCCACTGCCTCTGCTCCCTGCAGTCAGGAGGGAGAATGTGGGCTTTGAGCATTGGCTGGATGACAGCTGAGTACCCTTTGGCTTTAACCCTGCTAAGCTGTGGTTCCTGGACCTCAGGGCTCTTCCTCTAGCATTGACCTCCTGTTGACAGGCATGTCCTCTCGCAGATTGCTGAGACCGCTGACCCTGTCCTCAAATATACCCTACACTTGTGTTCTCTGAAATGGTGATTTGGGGGTTAGTAGGATTAGTAAAGTCTAAGGAAGTTTTAGTGAACGTGTACATCCAAACTCCTGTGCACTCAGGTCACCCATGTATTCAGATTAATAGGGCAGCTGAAGCAACACTGAGTTTTGAACACAAAGGGTTTAATTCCTGGTTTAATATCTGTGCTCATCACTGTGATAGCCATCTCTCGCACAGTTTTGTGGTTTGTGATGTTTCCCTTGCTCTTTACCGAGCAGTGTTGTGGCCCTTGCACAAGCCCATGGTTCAGCATCTGTGGGCAAGAGTGTGCAGGTTACCTCGAGTGGTGAGAGGAGGTCTTGCTCCTTCAGATCTTGCTTGTCCTTTAGTTGTTTGGGTTTTTTTTTTTTTTTTTCTTTAATACTGTTCTGAAACATGCCCTGTGAAGGAAAGGAATCCATGAGCTCATGCCACTTCTATGTTCAACCACCCTTTTTGACAAAGTGCTTGTCCCCCTCCAGAATGAGCAATGAGGGATGTGTTTATGAGCGAGGGTGGCTGTGCATGGCAGCAGAAAATCTTAGCTCATCCCATATCTCCTTTCCTAAACAAGAGCCTAAAAATATTGCCAGAATTGTTCTCTGCAAAACATAGAATACGGCTCCTTGGCCACATAAAAGCTGACTGGAGCTATGCCTCTGCTCAAAATGCTTTCAGATTTATAGGCCATGTGGACTAAACAAAAATACTTGGAAGGAAAAATGAGGTTTTCAAGGATTATTGATTTTTTTTTTTTTTCCTTATTCTGGACAAATAAACCTCCAGGTAAAAAGAGAATAGAAACATGATTGCTCAGATGAGACATTTGATTTCCTAAAGAGAGGTGGTTGCAGAGCCAGACTTGTCCTACGTGCTGTCTAATCTCCAGGAGATCTGGGCTGCAGATCAGACTCATTAGTCAGTCCATAACCCTGAGGAAGCCTCCTGTTAGGAGGTCAGAAAGGTTGGAGAAGACTGACAATGCTTACTAATCCTTACTGTGCACTGTGGTGATTTTTACAAGTTGGGTCCAAGACTTGGACACCCCATTTGTAATTTACAGAAGCCAATGCTTATACACCAAGTCAAGTTTATAGGGGTAACAGGTGAGTCTAGTTTTCTTTCATGCTTGGGGTTTAATAGGTGCAGATTTTTCTGCTGTTGCTAATACTGTATCTGGTCCCCCTGTGGAGTAAGCAGCATCGGGCCCAGCCATTACCTTCCTCTCCAGAGTAGAGAGTAAATTGCTGGGGGATCTCCCAGTGTAGGAGCTCCAGGAGAGCAAAGACTGCAAAATGAAGCATCACATTAGGAGCATGGTGCCATCACCCACGCACCCAACCTCCCTAGAATTCATGCTCAGGAATTACCTCCAGGGGATATCCATATTCCTACCTGTATTCAGGCAGGGGGCATTGAGCCAGCTTGGTGCACACCCCGAATCACTACCAGACTAGGAGAATTACTTTCCTGCTAAGGCAGTAGGTATGACCAAAACTGACCTGAAGACCTTGGCTCCACAACAGAAACTGCATCCTTTATCATACTGAGATTTGGTTGACTCCTTCCAAGTATAGGTTTCTTTAAAGTACTAATGCCAGAGGTTACCTGCAGTGGGGTAATGTGAGTTAAGAAACTCCATCTGTGTTTCTGAGTCTGTGGGCTTTTTCTGAGATGCTGGATGGAGATCCTGTCTTGATAGCTGCAGCTAGAACTGAGGACACCTTCGTATAGGGGAAATGAAACAAAACAAGTACTCGGAGTTTGGCATATAATCCAAGCAGTACATAATATTAATGAGAGTCTTATCCACTGGCAGTGGTGGCTTTGGGTTCATCCCTACACATAGGAAGTTCAAGGACACTGCTTGCTCCATTTCTGTTTTGTTTTTTATCTAATGCATTGGTCTTGGGAGGTCTTTAAATGCCTGCTTTGGTGAAACAAAATACTTTCAGTGCTGTGTGTAGTCCTTCATATCAGCCAAAACTGGCCACTCCACTGTATTTTTGAGGAAAAAAAAATGTCAAAGCTACTGAAAGTATGTATATTTCTAAGTGGCTATAGGATTTTCATTCTTCTTTAGCTATTTTAAAGATTTTACCTTGAGGTCATGAACAGCACTTCTCGTTTGTGATTTCTGCAGTAAGTGCTAGAGGCTTGCGCTGGCCTGGGCAGCCCTGGTTTCCCTGTGGGGTCAGCGAGTGCTCCTGCTGCAGGGAGAAGATGCTGGGAGCCTCAGCCTCTTGCAGGTCATCTCTGTCAACAAGTGATTCCACAAAGAGCTGTTGATGCTAATTTGATTAAAAATAATTGTGTTATGATTAAACAAATCCAATCTCTTTCTAACTCAGGCCTCTATTGCTTCTGGGCTCACTCCACTTTTGCAATGGGTAACGATGATAATGGGAGAGAGACAAACCATTGGGAGGAACCTAGGCCAGAAATTCAGCTCACTGCAGAGAGAGATGTGCAGGACAAGCTGCTCCTAATGTGCAGCTCTCTGGAACACCTTTGGTCATCTTTACTTACCCCAAAGTAATTTTGCAATTTCTTTGGCTTAAACCTGTCCTTGCAACAGCAGCCAATGATGGAAGACTTGCTCACCTGCAGAAGGCAGGAGCCTACAAGCATCTTGGGAGCTATGTTGTTGCCCACACACCTGGGCAGCTGCCTGAACAGCCCCTCACCCCGGGTGGTGCCTGGCTCTAAGGCTCTGTGGAGGATATGTACACTAGCAGCCAGAATAAACCATTCCTTCTGAGTGATACAGCCATAAATGGAAAAACCTGAAGGGAACGCAACTAATCTGTCCTAATTTTTTATTGGAGTTCTGGCTCTCTGAGACATCTTGGGTCTGTCTACAAGGGTACTGCTGGCAAGCCAGGGGATGGTGAAGATTTCCTCCCCCTTCATGAACTGCTTTGAACAGTAACATAGAAAATGTCAAGAAGGATAACCCATCTGGGAACATTAGTATTAAGTGGAAAACTTTCAGGGGGCTTTTCAGCTCCTTGGCACAGTAATGTGATAAATCATCCATAAAGTGCTTTTCCAGCAAACATGGCTGTACAATGTGTGATGCATCTGACAGCAAACATCTGTGTGGGCTGCAGCAACAACATGGTCTGTTTTTTCCTATCATATTAGTTCACCTTACTTGTCCAATGGAAATGAAATTCCCCCAAACCTTGGCTTGCCCTTGGCTGCTGTGCATCCCAGCTGAGTGTCCTCCATCTTGTACACCATGGGGCAGGGATGGTGAGCTGACTCAGGTGCCACCAGCTGGGGGGAGGTAGGGCTGGTGTGGGGCTTCTAGCCTCGGGGTGGGGGCGGTGGGGTGGATCTGAAGATTAAATTTTAATTATGAGAATTTAACTTGGCTTGACTTGAATTGGGTTGTGGGTTGCATCCTAAAAAGACAACAGGACTTAGGGTCTTCTTCCAGCTAGGGTAAGGCTGTAATCTCACCAGCCGTACTTATTCTTAGTGGACCTTAGTGGACCTCTCACAAGGTGTTGATCTCATTACATTTCCACAAATTTCATCTGAATTCCCATAAAAGCAACTGAACACTTGATATCAAAGGCCCCACTGTAACCACAGATGTAGTCCTGTGCATTACCTTTTGGTCTTCATGTAGTTCCCATAGAAAGAAGATGCCTTTGTGCTTTAGCTTATGTTTGTATTGCTGCTGCTATGAGGTTACAAACACTTAAGTCCAGGGAAAGAAATTCAAACCACCAATCTGCTAGGCTGGTTAAATCCTGGAGAGTGGGAAAGGAGCAATTCTCACAGCAGGTGTCACCAGAACTGGACTCTGAAATACATGGGATTACCCCTACCCCTCTGCTGCATTTTCTTACTCAAAAGGAATTAATCTGACAAAAACCAACCAAACAAACCCAAAACAAAACACCAAAACAAACAAACAAAAACCTAAACCAAAACAAAACAAAAAATAACAACCCAAAAAACCCCCCAACAAACACAAAATAAGTAAGTCAGAAGTAAATCCTTTGATCTGGTGATGAGTGAAGTGCTTTAGCTACTCATTATAAAAAAGTTTTAAAATTGTGCTTTTAAAATCAGTAATGGTGGAAATAATGGCAATGGATAAAAAGTGAATAATGCATAAAGTATATTTCTTATAAATAACAAAATCCAGAGCTGGAGAATCTAGTGGATTGCATAACTGCGGGCAAAGGAATGGTGTGTGAGTGCAGGGGAGTGATGAAGTCAAGGAAAAGCTGCAAATACAATGCAGACAATTGCCTCTGTTTCCTTACAGGGCGTGCCTGTAAGAGAACCACTGCCACATGGTGTCGAGGAAATGTGAAAGTATCAGGAAAGGCTCTTTCTAAGTCTTCACAGTTGCCAAAAGGCACATATCATGTGATGTGTCTGCGTAGTGTTTGTTTTTCTTGGCAATCTTGTAGAAGAGCCAAGAAAATGAATGGGGAGGGTTTTTCCTCCAGCCTGCCCTGGTCTAGTGTGTTTACTTGCAACTTTGTGTTCGCTTTGACAAGGAAGTAATGTGGAAAAACTTCAGTCATGAACAGGGTATTGAAGACAGACTGGAGACAGCTATGGACTTGGGGGGTTAGAAATGAGAGGGTTGTGTCCTGCTGATTCCTAGACGTGCTGTATGGAGTTAACCAGCTCCTCTTGTCACGAGCAGTGTTCCAAAGGTATCCTGCCACGGAGCCTGCTGCAGCAGCCTGCTCCTTGCCTATTTCCTTTCAAGGGCATTGTATGGCCCTTAGCACATTTTTGTAACAACATTCCATTTTGATTACAGAAAAAAAGCAGGTCAAGGTTTCAGAAATTGATTATGACATACTCTGAAAAGCTGTATCTCCTCCGTGTCCATTGCTCTGTGATCTTTGCTGCTTTGAATGCTTCCAGAAATAACTTGAAAGAGATGCATAGCTTGATTATTGCCAACACGAGCAGTTATTGATCTAAACAACTGCTTGGAAAGAAAGGATGATAGAGAAACCACGCTCTGCTAGCCACATGTTTAGACCTCCTGCCTTGTTTCGCTTGAGCTAATAGGGAAAGGCATGTATTGTGGCAAGGCAACAGAGAAAATCCACTGCCTGCTTTAAAGTTTCTGGGCACTTTTACATATTAAAAAAAAAAAAGTTATCAAAACTGCGTAACATTTGACTTCAAGTACATTTTGCTAACTGAACCAGCTCATATCCTGCAGAGTACCCCGAAGCAGCTCCTAATCCTTTGGTTAACCAGATGCCCTTGACACAATGCAGAGCAGCTTTGGGGCCACTCTGAATTGCTGTGGCTCTGCTGAAGATCCTCCTTAAGCAGCCCTGGAATACAGTAGCTGGTCTGTTGCTCCAGCTGCTTTTTTTGTTCCCCAGCACTGTCCTGCAGGAGATGTTGCAGGAGACTGGGAGACGTGCTTCTCCCCTCCATTGTGCCCCTGGGAGCTGTAGTACACCCTCCTGCCCCCACCTTGGTCCTTACAGCACCAGGGCAGAAAGAGTGGCTCCAAAATGCCCTCGCTACCTTCTCTTACACTTTGTCCCATATCCAAAAATGAGATTGGTTCTTCTGTGCTTTGGTTAAAGTTTGATGCTGTTTTCTATAGTGTTCTCACTAGTTCCCTGGCTTTGGCAATTTCCTTTTCTGGACTTTAATTGGAAGTTGTGCAGAAAAATAGGTTTTGTATGAGCAATTGTGATTCACTTTCATTTTTGTTCTGATGTGGGGTGGGTTTTTTTGTTTGTTTTAAAGATTTTTGTGCTCTTTCTGCATCTCAGTCTTTACTATCTTTTTTGTGCTACTGGACTGGCATAACAAGGTGGGAGGATCTTTTTCTCTAAGTTTAAAATGTGCATATAAAGCATATTTATTATGTTGGCTTTTACCAAAAGTGATTTCAAGTTTCTAACATGAAACTTTCAAATATGAACTTTCCCTAAACTGACAGTTAATTGTATGAATCTGTAGATGAGAATAAAAACTCTTTTGCTTTAGGGAGTATTTGAGACAACATTGCCAAGTACTTTCTCTGATTTGTGCCAGAGAAAAACACGGTACAGAATAAATACATATTTTCCAGGAGTAATATATTGCCCATGCAATGAAAGGCTGCATTTAATTTGCTGTGAATTTATAGAAGTGTGAATTTTAAGCAGCAGTGTGTGCTCTATACTCTGTCAATTTGTACAATAACTTAGAAACTGAATGCATTTTAGAATAAGGATAAGTCACAAAGTGATCATTATTTTAATGAGGATAATTACTTCTCCAACTTACAGTAAAATGAATACGGCAAATACATCTGAAAGTACCAATGGAACTTGAGCCTCATCACTAAATGTCTTTTTGCAAGGAGATACTAGATGAGTGTTAGGGAGCAGCTGCATTTCCCACTCCTGCAGAGCTGAGTCTGTCGGCCATAATGTTTTCTTGTCTTTTACTCCACCATCGAGTCAGTGGGAACTCTGTTTAAAAAGTGCTGGCATGATGTGACCCTGGGACAGCAGCTGGACATCTACTTTGCAGATAGTTACAGAAATGCTCTCTTTTCCCAGAATGGCTATGAGGGTATGCAAAGGTGTTTATTAAATTTGTGATATAGATAGTAGCTGGATCCTAGAACTTGAGCAGAGGATTTGCAGACAGAAGTTTTGATTGTGCATCAGGTTTGTGTGGGTAGTGTGACCCTTTCCCAGTTAAATTTGGGTATCGTGCCATAGATCACAGAGGCATTGCAGGGATTAGGTTTTGCTTGTTCAGGACTTCACTTTTCCACTGCTGAACAGTTTTTTACCATTATTTGTACTTCATTCTGCATGAAATACTTTGCTGAATATACAGTGGCTTGAATTACGCTTATATATAATACTAAAGGATTTATATGCTGCAAATTACACAGAATTATCTTAGAGGCTGGAATAGACCTTTGAGATCATCAAGTCCAGCCTAAGACCTGACACCACACCACCTAGCTAGACCATGTCACTAAGTGCCACATCCAATCTTTCCTTAAACACCACAAGGGATGGCGACTCCACCACCTCCCCTGGCAGGCCATTCCAGTGTCTCATGACCCTTTCCGTAAGGAAATTGCATGCAAGCAAGGTGATGGTGCTGTTGGGAACTTGGAGTCACAGCACTCCTACACCTGCCCTTCTTGCCTGTGCGCATGCCAGTGATCTACAAAGCTGCCTTTAAAAAAAAAAAAAAGTTATTTATTTAGCTCTGTCACATGCAGAGTCAGTAACCACCTCTTGTGCTTTCTGGTTTCTAGCTGCCAAGCAGCATCATCATTCCTCCTCCTGACTTTTCTCAAAAGTCTGTCTGCCCTGCAGATCTTAATATCATCTGTGTGCAGCATCTGATGGGATTTCTGACCCTATCTGCCACCTCTGCACTGAGATTTATTTGTGTCCCTACTGCAGAGGACAATTAATATTATGAATTGTCTGGTAGCTCTGTCATTTCTGAGCTTGTGGTCTTAGAAATGTGAGAAAAATTATTTGCAGCTGTGACAGTCATCACATGTACAACACAATATACAGAATACATCACATGTTTGTTGAAAGAGATCATGTATAAAAGCGTTCTACCTAGAAAGGTGTGTATATAAAAATGACTCCAAAGCGGTAGTTGTTTATCTTGATAATTAATTTTAGTTATGATTTATATAATAAAAAATGCCTCTCTGAAAATAGAGGTGCTGTTCACAGCAAACCTTTAGTAAGTAATACTGCTAGCTCTTTATTGATGCTGCCATTCAAGATTTCTAGGGAGGGCAGGTGTACTTGTAGAGGCAAAGGCAGACATGTTGATACCCAGTCAGCCCAGAAAAGTGAAATCTTTCAAGCCATTTTGCACACTGATTTTAAAAAGCAAATAAACTGACAGAGGTAGCAGTACATTTTATAGGTTGAAAGACCAGGGGCACAGATAAATCTTAAATTGTTACAAATAGATTCTTAGCGTACAGAACTCAAAAATATATTCATGATGTTGGTTTCAGAAAAGGAAACACAAATTCAAAGATTTGTGTTGTTGTTGAGGTTAGGCAATCTAAGTTTAGCTCATTCTAGTTAGAAGAAAGCTCAATCCCTATTCAAGACCCTCTTCCTGAGGAGACGGAGCCTTGACAAGACCACATCCCAGTCTGCATAGGCACCTTCCAGGTGGCGAGTCACTTCTGATCCCGATGAGTAGCTTTGGCGACCGTGAAGCACACGCCAGTTATCAAACGTCACTATGTCTCCTATAAAGAGATTGCACAACATTTAATATTTGGTATGCTGATTCCTTCAAGCAGATAACGTGGAGGTAGGTTTCTATCAACAGTGAGGGAGCAATAATTTCAAGTAGCCTGTCTGGAGATATGCAGCGACAACACAGTAACTTTAATTCAGCTCATCATTCTCAGAGAGGGCAGGTCTATTTTGACCTCTGTGTCTTTTCTTGTATAACCAGGAGTTAGAAAGTGGAATGGTAGGGGAGTCCCTGCTGAGATGCAGGACATGACCCTGAGGTCATGAGGGGAAAGGCTACTACAGCAAATCCACAGGAAGGATAAAAAGGGGTGAAACCCACAGGGTTGATTTTTACTTGTCTGCTACTATTTGTACTATACACAGCCTGCATTACTATTCCTGTTAGCATAATTTTATGAGAACAAAGCCAAGCCACTGAAAGTTAGGAAATCACATAATTAAGGCTAGCATGCCAGGTTTTTTCTTCTCCCTTGTGTGCCACCATTATGATAAATATCTAATTAAACAAACTTATAGTCTTTCTTTCCTTCTCCCCCTCCCCTCTACCACCATTTGGGTGCATAAATTGATGTGATGGATGATACTGTTGTGATGTGAAGTACACTGTGTTACCATTTATTATGTGATCTTATAAATTATTTTATTATATGTTCCCAATAGAGAGAGATTAATTTCCTCATAGACATTTTAAAGACAACAGCATCATAGTATATGAGGCAGTCAGATACACTAATGAATTTACTTTTGTAACATCTTTTTAGAGATGAGGGACTATTTATATCTTTATTTTATAGCTGGGGAATGAAAGAGTAAAGATTGAGGCCAAAGTAGTTAAATATATGCACAGACTGACTTTTAAAAAGTAAAGGGTTTTTTTTTTCCAGCATGTTTTACATTCAAAGCACAGCCCTGTACAACTCTAGCTGAAGTTCAGAGCACTTAGTGCTTCTGCAAATCTGTCTCCAGATGCCTTGCATAGGCCACCCAGTAAAAGCTGCCCAGCAGCAGTGGCCTTTGGTAACTCATCCAGCATTGCTCTGGCATTCAGCATCTAAGCAAAGACAGTAACTGAATTCCCTATGGCACTGTTCAACTCCCTTCAGTGTTATGCACATTATGCATCTGTGTCATCTTTGAGATGCTCTGCAACTCCTGGAAACCTTGGGAAAGTTTCCCAGTAACAAACTGAAGTGTCATAAAGAAAGATGGATCATTTGGCTTAATGTCCATACTGTGCATCAAATGAAGCAGAGGAGCAAGCATGTGATTATGTATCGTTTAATGAACAGACACAGAACTGGGATAGCACAGCAGTCCTACACATGGTATTTCCCACCTGTGGTGCTATTTGGATTGTTTAGCTTGGAGAAAAGGAACCTCAGGGGAGACCTTATCACCCTTCACAACTATGTGAAAGAAAGTTTTAGAGAGGTGGGGGTCGGTTGGTTCTCCCAAGTAACAAGTGATAGAACAAGAGGAAATGGCCTTAAGTTGTGCCAAGGGAAGTTTCTATTAGATGTGAGGAAGAATTTCTTTAACAGAAAGGGTTATCAGGCATGGAATGGCTTGCCCAGGGAAGTGGTCGAGTCCCCATCCCTGGAGGTATTTAGCTGTGTAGACATAGTGCTGAGGGATATGGTTTAGTCAAGGTCTTCTCAGTGTTGGGTTAATGATTGAACTAGATGATTCTAAAGGTCTTTTCCAATCTGGGAAATTCAGTGATTCTGTGATTGATATGACAAGTTACAGTTTCCTATAGGCTATGGTCTTTTAATGTAGTATAAAGATACATTTGCCTAACTGATAGACTCTATTGCCTCCGTGCCATTTTTTTTTTTTTTTAAACAATGGCAAAAGAAATCTATGAGATGAATGTAATGATGCAGTATGAAATAAAATAGGTGACTGAAGGGCTGAAATTTCTTCTCAGTACCTGTGCTAACAATTCTCAAGTGTCTTGACTGTTAGGAAAAACATGAAAAACCATTGCAAAGAGAAGCAACTTACTGACCTGGTTTCAGCTTGTAAGTAAACTTGTGTTCTGCACTGTTTAATAAATCATCAAATTCCTTTAGAGCTGCATAAAATGGCCTCACTTTTTCAGCTGGTATGTCAAACACTGTGTCTCTTGTTGCATTATTATAATTGATGCGAACTGCTTGGCCTCTGGAATCCACACTATGAAACAGAAGGAAAGGAAAAGGAGTGTATTGTGTTGTTACTGAAACATTTTAAGATGGTTAAACAACAACTGAACTCTCCTTCTGGAATGTCAGTATGTTTCTATAGTGAAATTCAGATTGCTATTGGGTTGGATTTTCATAATTAAGCCTAACTAGGAAAAGGGATAATCAGGAGAAAGTGTAGACATGACAATTGCTCAAAAATCTATATTCTATACTCTTTTAATTGTAGAATAATAAACTTTTTAAATTCAGAAGAGATTGTGAACATTGGTATTTGATCTTTTTATCGTGTATAGTTTTTAATCTAAATGCTTTAAATTATGACCACTCTTTGGCACAATACAGATGTACATGGGCTGGAATTTAGTAACAGACCCAGCTGCTTTTCCCCTGTATCTGCACCTAGGAGCTGCTCTAACTCCCACCACTTTTTGCTGGTGTGTGGCAAAACCAAATAAGGAAAACTATGCTGTGGTGGTACAAAGCACAGAGCAAGTCATACACTGGCAAAAAAGAGAATAAACCCCACCCCAAAACCCCAAACCAAGTAAAGACCGAGTTAAACCAGTGTTTCCCCACAAGGTGGCAGGAGCAAACCTTCTGCCAACACGCACTCGCCATACAACAGGGGTTTGATCTGTCGGTGTTGAAACTACTCACTCTATAATCCTTTGTTTACATTGCACAGCAAACTCACAGTAGTCAATCCCAATATCTGTATAGTCTACAGCAGTAGAGGACAGGATCTGATACGCCTGAGGATTTTGTTTCTTTAACTTGTTGGATACGTGAAATCCATCTACAACTTCACTTTCACCTCCTAGAGCTGTTTGCTTTATACAGTGGAGAAACTGAACCTAGAATGAATTAACATCTTATTACAAAAAGAATTAGCTTGTATATTTAACAGTTCATTAGTATCAGTTCCCTCATATCTGTGGTTGTTTATTTTTTACAGTGAAAGACTGATTTCCCATTACTGCAGCTTCACAGAACTCTGCCACTACTGTCACAAAGGCAGAAAATTAAAGTAGCATGTTCAGAAATCCATCCTGTTTGCGATATATTCTAATGCTTGCAGCCTGTGAGTCAACTGCAAAGCTCTGCTCTCGCTTCTTTGCTTTGAGTCCCTCTTTGCAGCCGTCATATAACTTTAAATGCATTTCAGTCTTATCTCAACAAGGAGGATTAGCTTTCTCTTGCAGAAACAAAACTTGCTGTGAATCATCTGCTTACAGAGGGGAAAAGGTGGCTGTCATAGGAGGCAACAGGCCGAGCGTCTCTATGATAAAGTAGGATGAAGACAGTTTAATTTCACTTCACAGTGAAATTGCCAAGGTGTAAGACAGAGCAGAAAGCCTAAACTGGGCTCTTGGTAGCACCAGTGTAAATTTGAGCTGCTGACACAGGCAGTAAAACTCCCCATGGCACTGTGGTTAACACAAAGTGTAATCATTCATCTCAGCCAAATGACACAAAATACACATCATACCAATGGTAACAGTGTTCACCTTTCCCTTCCACAATGGTGAATTATTTCTGAGACCACTAGGAGAAATTATTTTAAAAGGTGACATTAGTCTGAAGTATTTGGTAGTTGCTTGTGGACAAATCACATTGGCCTTTTATTTCATTACAGAAACAACTGATACAAACTACTCTGCAATATTAAAAGGAGAATTTTTATAGATGCAAACTTTACCAGGGTTATCTTTGTTCCTGTGTACCTATTCCTACTACTTTCCAGTTCTCTGGTGAATTATGACTATGGGAAGACATATTTTCTGTGCTTGTTGTCCAGCTTTACAGAATGTTCCTTTTTTCGTCTACTATGAAAGGACAAATAAGTGTCTAACTTCAGTTTGCAGAAAACAGAATAAAACACCATATTCACATTTCTTCTAATAAGTTCCCCTCCTGAGGTGAACAGATGAACTCTAAAATATTGCAAATTGACTATAGCATTTAAACACCTAACTCTTTGAATATAATGAAAGCAGTATCAAAAGCACAAACACTAATGTTTTTCATATGATAATATTCTCAATGCTTTGGGAATTTAATTAAAAATTATGGGATACATAATGGGCTTGTTATGCAGAACTTACATTATAATATGTATATTGTATACCCATGTATGTATATGGATTATGACATGCAGGTTAAGGCATTGTTATTTTTACATGGCTCTTTTAAGACAAAATTCAGAGTCACTGAATGCTAACCATATTTCAAACTATAGGAACATTTCCCTTTCCCCTTCTGTGTTGTGAAAAAGTCAGTAGATTCACCTTACCCCAGGTGGATGCTGCAGAACAGGGTAATCAGTATGAAAACATAGTTTCCCAGTTGTATAAGCCACATTGTTGGCATCTGCTTTGTCTTGTACTTGCCAAGTTGGCCTTTATCATGAAAGGAAAAAGAGAAATCATGTTAAAACAGTCAGCCAGTGTGCCAGACAGTACACCCTGAAACTGAAATCACAGTACAAAACAGGCATTCCATCTTTAAAAATATTGTAAAATTATAAGGAAATAATGATTTAGCAATCCCACCCCGACCCCAGCAAAGCAGCCTTTTTTTCCAGCAGTCCTAGATTCAACTAGGAACCTGTGTGCTGAGTGACATCTGGTCCCAATGCAGTATCTACAAGAATGATGGCTTTCCAGTGGCAGTACTTTGCTGAATGCAAAGATCAGTTGAAGACGCTAACCAAAAGGTATCTGCTAGGAGAAATCATCAGCTTATTACTGAGGCTTCAGAAATAAGAAAGTTGTCCCATTTCTTTTCATCAACCTTCCCTTTCCTCCTGCCAGGTGGAGCACATTATCAATGAAATATGAAATTGTTAAAAGCTATGTAACTTTTCCCAAAAAATATTTTTAAAGCTTTATGATCTTAGAAAATAAAGAGTATCTTTTGCAGGGGGGTCTTTCCTGTAACTTGAAGACTTGCTGCTAAAGGAAAATGTCTTGATGAAAGACTTTGTAATGTCTTCCCTTTCTCTGATGTGCCTCTGAGAACTACCCCCATTAATTTTGTTACATAATTTCTGTCTTGAAATTTGACAAAATTCAGTAAGAATGTTAACTAACAACTGCATGGGGGGGAAGGTCTTAGTAATATGACAAAGACATAAATACATCATGTTGCAGCACAATCCGAATCTGTTTTGAGTAATATACCAAGCAGGAGAATTTAAGACCAATAACCACACATTCTGTTTGTACAGAGTTCACGTGATTGAAGACAGTCCCTCAGCAGATGAATGTTACAGACCCAGACATTTGTCTGGAAAAATGTAAGTCATCATACGCAATCTGTGTAATCACAGGAGCATAAGTGATTGCAAAGACAATATGAAACTCATTTTCCCTTGTGAAATACTATGGACCAGACATATTATGTTTGAGAGGGTTTGAGTCTAGCATTACTTATTAATAGCTTAAAAAGAAAATAGGTTAAAGAACATGCAGAGAGAGATGATTATATGTACTACAAACACTTGTTCTAGGAATGGCATTTGGTATAGAAACTCTGCAAAATGCTAAAACTAAATTTCTGAAATTGCCAGGGGGAAACTCCTCCTGAATATTGGCAAATGTATTTAACTGTCTGGGAGAACTAATTTTTGGTACAGCACATATTTATCAGGACATGACTTCAGTGCACGAGTATGATAATTGCAGCCACTTCTTCCATAGTTTCCAATTTTACAGCCCAAAAACTAGCCTGTTATATCATCCTTGTCATTAGTGTGGAAGGTAGCTAGGTTCACTGTATCATTAATTTAAAAGACTCCAGTGTCACTTGATGGTTCTAAAACAATTTAACACATTTTAAGGATCTCATTTATATGCAATATATACAATTGCTGAAACAGTAATACTTGATAAAAACATTGTAAGGTTTTGCAAAAGCAGTCAGTCCTTTTGTGCTGTTGCACTTTGTGAGGGGAGTGGGTCCCCAGGAGCTTTCCTTCTGCACAAGGAGCTTTGGTGAAAGCTCAAGTTACTGTCTTGAAGTCAGCGATGTTAATGGGGAGCTCAGCGCTGAATGTGAAAAAATCAACCTTAAATTGTCGAAGTCTCACCTGAGCTGAAGTATCAACTCAGCCCTGGGGAAAATGTACAAGAAGTAAAAGAAGATGGGGGTGATGTCAGAGGACTCTTGTCAGTTAGGGGGAGAAAAGCAGGGTGGAATAGTTTATTGTTTAGTAATTAGGGACAGATTTCAATATCAATTGCTCAGGCTGTTTGACAGAGGAGGAAATTTGGCACCAGGCAGGTGTAACAATTTTTTGCATTAAGTGGCAATGTGGGCTCAGTCTCCCTGAGCAGAAAACCGGCCTGTCCATTACAGCCTGTCTTGCAGAACCTCTGCACTAGGAACTGAAGCTACACTTGAATCATCTGGTCTTGCACTTTATTAAAAATCTAAGTCTCATTCACAATAGATTTGGGACCCATGTCCTCTCTTGCAGCTGAAACTCTCTGGGAGATGCAGGTGGTTTGGCTGTTTCAGTGGGAGTGCTGGGGCCCAAACTAAGCCCTTCATGCTCCCCAAGCCCTGGACAAGGCTTTAGAACGGGGGATGAGCACAAGGTCTAAGGCATGAGAAGTTGGAGAAATGAATTGTAGTATGACTGGAGAGCTTGTTAATGGAGTTCTGCCTCTGTAACATAAAGAAAAAGGTTAATTTAAAACAGTGGAACCCCTTGATGTTGTTGTATGGATCATACAGAGGATGTTTCCACTTTTTACAGTAATGATATTTTATCATGTACCAAACAGACATCTAGACAAGAAAAAAGGCCTTAGTTTTTCCATGTGTCAGGGTTATATTCATTGCTGTTACATTTCAGTTTAAAATTCATGGCTCCGTTGAGGTAATGTTTTATTTGGCAGGCTTGCCAATTCCAAATGTATTCTTTTATCTGTTATATTTGGTAGGCCTTGTATTTGGTTACTAGTGAAATAGCAAGGGAATTACCCAAAGTTATTCTTTTATTACAGTTGTAAAAGCCGTCTCAGAATCAGATGCTAGTAAGAAATGAACTTCTGTTTGAGAGGTGAGGAGATGGTGTGTAAAGTGCTGCTTCAAGTCTGGTGTTAAGACTGAAAACTCAATGGAGTTTCTGCTAATACAAGAAATATGTAAGAGCAATAACACTAGACACTACAATAACTATAACTGAAAATGAAATAGGTTAATTTAGGAGAAAATATGTGATAGGGAAAAAACTCTTCTTCTCTGTAATATTATTAGGTTGGGTTCCAGCTATATATGGTAAAGAAATAAAAATTTGTTCCTTATAAAACATTATACACACACACCCCCCAATATACAAAAATAAGACAAAACCATAAAATCCTTTTCAAGACTTCATGTGATGAATTACACATTTAACAAACACTGGGTTATTAAGGTGTTTGAATACAGTTCTCTAACCGTTTTCTGCTATGTTTAGCATTTTACCACTTCATACACATCTGTTAAAACATTTTAAACTAGTTTTATGACTTAATTAAAAAAATATTTTATGGATAATTTCTTAAACCGCTATGCACAACAATACAAAGTTTATGCATGATCTTGTTTGTATTTTCCAGTATTTAGATTTTCCTCCCTGTTTTTCATCCCCCCCGGCCCAGCAGTCATCATTAACATCACCAGTATGACGATGAGAGCAGCTAAACGTTGCTGAAGATGTCAGCCTGCAACATGTGTGCCTCTACATGTATGTATGTGCCCAGTGAGGAGGGAGATGTGGTTGGTAGCTGGGAAGCAGAAAGGAGAACAATTATTTTGAAAAGGTGTTGGAGGAGGTCACTGACACAGTGCAGCAAGACATCAGGTACCGTCATTGTCTGTTTACTCACTTAGTAGGTGCTTGAAGAGGTAGCAATTCAATTTACCACCTCTTGGCATCAAAAGGTTAATTTACAGGTTCCTGCTTGCACTCCTGCAGGCTAAGCTTTTATTTATTTTTTTTATTAAAATATTTAAATGTGTGCTCCACCCATCTTCTCAGTGGTGTGAGACACAATGAAGTCATCTAAGCCTTACCTATTTTCATAAATTGAAAAAAATTGTTCATGTTGTTTTAATAAATTAATTCATAAAAATGGGTCTAGCAAGCTGAAGTACATTAGAGATGATTACATAGCCAGCAAAGCAAGGACATTAAAAAAATAAAACTCACCCATAAAAAGTGAGACGCAGGAACCCAATCCTGTGGCCAAGCTTAATCAACTCTCCCTGTCTAGTAGCAGCTCCTGTTAGTAGCACGATTCCTACTTTCTTTAGGGTGCACAGCCACTTGTATGCACTTTCATCATTGTACAGGATTTCTTCAAAAGGCATTCTGGGAAGTTGCAGGTCTGAGCCCCAGTACTGGCATTCTGAAGGGAAAGAAATAGAGAAAGAAGTGCTTATCTCTTGTAGCCACAGAGCTAAGAAGTGTGAGGTTAATGGGATTTCTGTGCATTTGTAAATATACCCACAGTCTCACAGGCATCCTCCTGAAACTGGGCTCCCCCCAGGCAGAGGGAGAGGAGCTCAGGAACTCCGCTGAGGCTAGCTAGCCCTGTCTTCCCAGCAAGTATTTTTGCTCTGCTAAACCCCCTGTGTCTGGGCATTAAGGTGTGAGCACGCCTGGATTCTGGCTGCCCCGATCAGACTCTGGGCTGTAGGGTTTTTTATTGTGCACTAATTTTTCCTTCTTCTTGGTTTATTTTGTGGCCTCTTTCTTGTGATTTTCATCCTTTGTCCATGAGGCAACTTAGATTTTGAGACTTTGACTCGAGTAGAGATGTCAAGACTGGGTTTTTCTCTCTTACAAGATCTTGAATACAAAGGTAAGAAGGAATTCCTATCAGTGGGTCTAGTGAAGAATCATCTTGCATGGAGGGGGTATTCTTAGCCTGTGTTGGAGGCACTCTCAGTTCCAGTGTGAGCTGCAGGAATGGCCCAGGTGTTTGCAGATCAAACACCCAGGTGTTTTGCAGCCCCTTCGCATGCACCTAAAATTAGCTTTTCCTTTCCTGCCACCTTTCTGTCTCAAGACAGAAGTCCCATGCATTCCACTGTGTTCCTCCCAATTCCAGGTAACATTTGCCTTTCTCCAGGTGAGATAGAGACACAGAGATAAAGAATTTGAAACTTGTCTCTCACTGCTTTTCATTTTCAGGACTTTGGATGGCTCAAGGCAAATGGTCAAGGAACATGCTCACACTCACCCAAGGGTGAGCCAAGTCCCAAGACTCCCTTAGGACTTCAGAAGCGCAGCCAGGATTGAAGAGCAGGCATCCTGTTCCTCCAGCCCAGGCTTCACCAGCTCCTGCAATGCTTCCAAAGGCATTTGCACTCTGGCCCAGTGTTACACAGGAGAGCAGCCCTTCAGGTCCACAGGAAAAGACAACAGCTGCTCTCTACTTCTTGTGGTCTACAGGAGCAGATGGAAGCTAATGGGGGAAAGCCCGTCCAATTATTCATGTCTGAAGACATACGTAACTGAAGTAAGTCTTGGGAACCTGCTGGGGGAAAACCTCTCCAGTTTCTCACAGCTGAGGACATACATGTCTAGACTAAGTCCTGGCAACTGCCCCAGGATATTTTCTCAGTATTTTCCCATAAGTAAACACATAGTCCTTCAAGGGGACTGAAGCAGGGATGTTCACTGTTGTGGCTGAACAGCCACCCACTGCAGAGCAGGGTAGCCAAAGTGGTAGCCTGTTGCATAAAAAGCCTAGAAGCAAGTTAAGCAACATCTAAGGCTTGCTTTAAACCAAGAGACAGGCACTCTAATGTAACGTAACCAGTGACCACGCGTGAGCATTTGCCAGCACAGTATCACTTCTAACAGCAAACCCAGCCAACTGGTATGTCCTGAAATAGCTCAGAAAGACCATACACTGAGTAAGTAAGCACAAAGAGAAGACGCCTGCACATATGAAGTGTCAGAAACAATTAGAAGCAGTAAAGTGTGAAAGAAAACTCCCATGAGTACATCAGGTAGGGAAAATAATTGGTGAAGCCAATGTAACCCCAAGGAACAAGGGGATCATGCTAGAAAAAATTTCACACATCAAGTCCTGGTTGCAAACAGTAACTCAGCCAAGAGGAGGGGTGCTGACTCCACCCTTTCAAAGGAGAATAAAACACCCACAAGAAATGAGAAAAAAGAAAAAGGTCTCCTACATCAGGTCTGGCTTCCTTCACCCAAACTCTTCCTCACTCCCCTTAAAAGCTGCATAAACCACCCCACCAAGCCCAAAGCACCATGGTTAGCCCCAGCCCTCCAGCTCCCTGCACTTTTATACTCCGGGCTAATTCAGGACAAGCTTGTTAAGGACTAATGGTTTCCTTGCATTGTTGGGGGTGATTCGAAGCTAATCCTCAGCTGTGTGCATTGTCAACGTGTGATACTCCAATAAAGTGCTGCTTGAAGTTTCAAACTGTGTCTGTGTCTTTTAAATGTATCCCCAAACGTGTAAGTGCTTCATGTAAAATGAACAGTATGTGTGGACCTAGACAGAGATGCACTTTGGTACCACACAACAGAAGACAGAGCTTGCGGTCCTTCACCTTTCTGCTCCAAATGCAGCAGCATCCTCGTATTCCCCCAATAAAGTGAATGCATGAGGTGCTGTGTTTGGCAGGAGAGTGGAGCTCCTGCATAGACAAGCCGACAGGTGATGACACGATGAGCATGAGTCTGCTGGGGGTGGGACAGGGTGAGGGCCTCTCAAAGGGATGGACCAAGTGGGATTCGTGGGAACAACAAATGCTGGAGACAGAATCAAAGCCACCAGGCATCCCAGGGTGAGGGTGGAATTAGACTACAGCCACCTCGCCAGGTGTCTCAACCAGGCTATTGAAGGCATGACAGACCAAAAAAATAAGTGCTTTTGATATGTTACATAAGAGAAAATAATAAATCATTAGAGGGAAACAAGTTCAGATTCAAGATTGTGGTAGGGTACAGAAAAATGCTGGGGTTACTTGAGGTCAACCAATTAGCCCCCGGGGTTACTTGAGGTCAAAGTTGTGGTTTCTTTGGGATGCT
>JAAGNO010001836.1:24689-41669 GCA_033439905.1 Ceryle rudis
TTAGCCCCCGGGGTTACTTGAGGTCAAAGTTGTGGTTTCTTTGGGATGCTGGGGTTACTTGAGGTCAACCAATTAGCTCCTGGCGTTACTAGAGGTCAAATTCGTTGGTGGGGTTTTTTTTGTCCACTGCTGTTACTTGAGGTCAAACAATCTCTGGGGTTACCCAAGGTCAACCAATTACCCCCTGGGTTACTTGAAGGCAAACACTTGCTTTGGGCCCATGCTTGTGCTATGCAGTTATACGAGGGTTGTAGGACAGTCTTGGTCATGCCTTTTTCACTTACTTTATGAGGCACAGTCTTTTCAAACTCACCTCGCGTCATGTGTATGATTTTAGATGTTTCCACCTGTACAGTCCCGTGGTGCCTGCTGCCATTTGTTTTCTGATGCCTTCTCCTCAGGAATGTTGCTATTATTTATAAGGTTTTTAACAATTATTTAATATATAATTTACCTATTTTTTCCAGTGCAAATAACTGTGGTTTCATCTCTGTATAGAGTTTTCATCTAACCAATCAATACTGTCATCCTTCCAGCTATAAGGTGTAGGCTTTGTGACACATTCTGTTTGACTTGGACTTTCACGCTCAGCTCCTAGAACTGCATTGCTGAATATGGTCTGATTGTCCCATGCAAAAAAACCCATCGAATTTGGTGAAAAGTAGAACAGGGCCAAGAATGATAACAATTTCTGTTTGTAATAGTATGAAGAATAAAAGAGCCAACTTTAAAATAATTTTGAATGAGAGTTGTGAATTATGTGCAACTTTTTCCCTGCTAAAATGGATTTTTAAGTCTTACCAGAAGGTTGCCCCATGTGAAACCAGGGTCATTTTGCTGTACTGGCCAAAGAATGATGTATACAGAGAAGAATGAAGGTTATGGCTCTCTGCATGGCTAGGTGCCAAATGGTTATCTCTGGGACTGTGCGTGGAGGTATCCAGGATCTCCTCAGTGGACAGCTATGGACTTCTCCTCTGCCATCTTTTCCTAGCAAGATCCTCAGTCTTATAGGTACATCTCAAAAATGTACCTGAGACATCCAGAGTATCTTAGAGGAAAATGCTTGACAAAACTTTTGGCAGAGCTCAGTGAAGAAGCTTGCTCAATAACCTGCAGCTGGTGGTTTCTTATGCCTTGCTATGTCCATGAAGCATTTTTCATCCCAGAGCACAGCTGGTCGAATGCTCTACCACTGGAGCTGCTTCACACCTCTTTAGCAGTCTTTCACTTGCTTGTAACTTTGGTAAACCTTAACCATTTGGGCTCAGGTTTTCCATGGTGGTATATCATAAATAAATTGGAAGAGCTTCAGCAGCCAAGAAAACAGATCAAAAGCCTCAAGCAGTCAAAAATTAGTAGCATAGCCAAATCCCAATTTCTACATTGCTTGGCGGAGAAGCTTTAGTGTTTTCATTCTTTCAAATGTCATGTTTGTCAAATAAGTTGTTCACATGTCAAGAATTTGCTATTCCTGTGAAACTCATCATTTGGCCAATGCTTATAGCTTTGGAAAATACCACCTTGCAGATGCACAACAGACATTTCTTTCAGTTTGGCAATGAAATTGTCCAGATATTCCTTTCACATTGAGCATGCTCCAGCGCTTGGGTGATAGAATAGAGAAGGACCATTGCAAAACACAGATGAGGAAAGAAATTTCCATGTAAAATTAGCAGACTCACAAGAAACAAGGCCAAATATACAACCATGCGTGCTTTAAAAATTCTACATTCAAACATCCACTCCCCTGTGACTTCTCTCACCTGTTGATTTCACAATACTCTGAAGTTCGAAAAGAGTATATAATAGCAATGTGATTGTTCTTCCTCAAGTGATGGGACGTCACTCACTTCCCCACACTGATGTATAGCTAAGCATCAGCTCCATATTAATTCTTTATTTCACACATAACTTTGCCCAAATTCAAATCATGTTCATATCATACCAGCAGCATACAAGAGATGTAGAAAAAAACCCTACTGCAAGAGCCACTTGTCCATGTGGAGAAGCTAGGACAAATCTGGATGCTGCAGGAAGAACCT
Source organism: Ceryle rudis (assembly GCA_033439905.1). Lineage (NCBI taxonomy): Eukaryota > Metazoa > Chordata > Aves > Coraciiformes > Cerylidae > Ceryle > Ceryle rudis. Next base: position 26,735 of record JAAGNO010001836.1, read on the forward strand.
CTTTGTTAAATATCTGTTTAAAACTACTCCAGCCAGGTATTTTTAAAGATTTTTAGAGACATTTACAACATAAAATTAATTTCCTTCAATAAAAGACAGTGCTGGAGCTATTCATTAGTGCAAGCAAAACCACATAATAACAACTAAACCCCATGATTCTTTATCTGGGCCTCAACCTTCATAGGCAGAGATCACTTTCTTAAATAATCAAGACTTATTTTTCCCCCATTTTTTCCTCCAGACTAATCCTGCCAGGACCAATTTTGCTCTGCAGCACTGAAATAGATGTCACCCTTGTTTTAATGGCTCCAGCTCATTCAGCCAAGAACTCAAGGGATCGGTAACGCAGACAGAAAGTGAAAAGGCAGGAAATTAATCATGGAGCACAAAGCACAGCTTCTCACCAGGGCACTTTCTGGAGTCTGCCAGTTGTTAATACAGTTAACTTTAATTTGTCTGTTCTACTGGCAGAGGACACTGGAATCCACACTGTGGGTCACATTTCGTACTTTACAAAAGTGATTTTCTTCCTCAGCTGAAAGAATTTCAGAGAAGAACATCCTAAAATACACATGGTGTTCTGGGATGGCCGAACCCATCCTGGTCTTTTGCTTATTTGTTTATTCATGGGGATTTAAAAATAGCACAGGGAGTTTAAAATAGTACAGGGTTTAAAGTCAAGTGAAATGGTTGTCCGTGCACCTAAAGAAAGCTGCTACAGGGACTGGGTAGTGATTTTATTGTTACAAATTGCATTTGTAAGCGTTGTTAGTACATTAAAAGTGAAACAACAACAGATTTACTAATGTAAATGAATCTCAGGTCAAGATATAACTTCTATTAAGCTGCCTTGCTAAAAGTATCACAGGTAATTGTCTTCTCCCTTGTATTTGCACTGCCTCTTAGCTATGGGTATTTATGACAGCACATAGACACACCACACATATCAGTATTATACTGAAAGAGTTGTTAACGATAAGCAGTACTAAGATTTCCTCAGAAATCGCTTTTTCTATTGTAAAACTCTGATTTTAATGCTTATAACTTAAGCATAATATAATCTTTTGGGTGGAAAAATACTTTTATATTGAATTTATGAGGAAAACAGTCAGTCAAAAGGACCATCTGTATCTTCAAACAAAACTGAGCATTGGAGTACAGTTTTTGCTCTTGTTTGATAAAATTCCAGCAAAGGCTATATATAGTTCCTCTAATTTCAGTGACTTAGGTGATGTCAGAAATACATTTTGGTGAATCCCTCCCTCCATCAAGCTTGCTGCAGAACAAGTCCACAAAGAGACTTTTTAACAGACCTTCCTACAGTTTCACAGCTGAAAGTGTCCCCATCGCTGCAGGAGGTTCCCTGTGGATGCAGCGATCTGGGGAGAGAGAAGAGAAGGAAAGATGACCTGAGCCATTCCTGTGCTTTCCATTAGAGTCTTTATCCAGGCCCCAGAGGAGGAAAGATATGAACTGAAAGCTGGGAGAAGCTGTCATGGAGGAGAGAGAGATGGAGAAAAACTCAGGGAAACTGAATGGAAGAAAGAAGTTTGGTTTTTTTTTTCCTCTCTCTACATATGGGTAGCAAGTACAAAAGGCAATGTGCTGATAAAAAAGCAAACCAGACACTACAGAGTTACAACATTTTTCAACAGTTGCAAATTCTGCAAATTCCCAGCCACTAGTATTCCTCTCCCCTTTGGTGAAGGCTAGTTAGAAACTGTCCAAGAAACACAAGACACATACCCAAGTATAAGCTATCTACATAGACCATCTTTTATACTCTACCCTGTGTTTCAAAGAAGCTGTAGTATGATTGACAAGCTGTTGAATTTCACAACATGTTCACAAAATGAAAAAAGTGCAGTCCTTGAGGAGAGATATAATCTCACCTCATTAAATTCCTTTTTGAGACCACTCCATGGCCTGCTACTCACTGCTCCAGTGTTTTTAACTCGATATACATCCTTTCACAGACTTGAAAGTTGGGAGGGAAAAATATATTTATGTTTTCCTTTTTCTCTATTACAAGTTATAAAATTAAAATAGCTTTAGGTATGCTGTGTGAACTGCCAAGCATATCCTTTAAAAGACAAATTTAAGTTTCGGTGTTGGTGCAGGTAAATGAAATGTTCCATTAGTTTTCAACATGGTTAAGTTTCACCTTTTCCTTCCTAGTCTTTCTTGCTACCTTACTAATATTTTCCTGATCTTCCTTATATAAGACAAGAAGTAGAGGAATATTCGTATTTTAAGGAATATGCCAACAGATTTTTTTCCCCACTTTGGGAAATAAATATGTGCACCTGGAGAGAAGGTCCAGGAGCTCTAGCCTTCCCCGAGTACATGGACCACAGAGTCCTCTTGTTCAAATTCCCAATGCCTAATGAGTTTGCCAAAAGTTCCACCTAACACAGGATGCCCCTTCTGCAGCCAAAGGACATGGGCTGTGGTGGTGCGATTTGGGGTGGCTTTGTTTTTTGTTGCAAACACCTGCTTTGCACAGCACTGTAAAACAGCACACACTCAGCATCCTTGTCTGGGACTGTCATTGGCTTCGGTACCTTCAGTATAATAAATCTGCCAACCCTTATTGCTGACCTGCAGAGAACATTCAAGAACAACCATCCATTTGGTCTTCCTCCCAACCAACTCTCCTGCAGTGGAGGCCATCATCTCCAACGCTATGGACCTGAGGGAGACAAAAGCTAAATTCAACATGTAAGTAACCTGCAAGAGCAAGCCTTTTTTTTCTGTGTAAAAACTATAAATGATGTGAATCCTGCTAAGGTACTAGGAATTTATCCTTTCCCAGACTCTGCAGTGTATTCAGGAGCCAACACTGCCTACTGACTGAGGAGGTATTTAACCTTTACAATACTGCTGTGATGTGAAAATTGCAAAATTTCAAGGAAACTGAACTGTCCACTGATACTGTCCAAGCAGCTACCAAAACTAAGAAATGGTCCTGGGTAAGTCTATAAACTCAAAGTTCCATTTCTCTCCCATGAATACTCTTCCAGTGACAAGTGCAGCCAGCATCCTTAGTGGTTTGGGTTTATTTCTCTTTTTAAAGGTGCAGGCTGGTGCATGGATGCTTATAAATCCTACCTTGTGTTTCAGAGAAGAAAAGTTCCAAGTTCCCAGCCCTTCTGTGGCATCTTGATGCAGACAAGGGCTTAGTCTTTGAGCTACTGCAGAAGTAACCTTTCCCCCTTGACATTTGCCAATGTACTGTGTAATGACACTGTGGTAAAAATGCCAAAACCTGAAAACGAATTGTGAACAAGTATTGTTAATCTTGGGAAGTGTATGAAAACCAGCAGCAGTTGGTATCTGGGAGGAAAAGAACACCTAGTATAACTTGTAAAGTCACTGCTATTAAAAACCTGCTCTCATCTCATGTTTTAAAATCTTCCGTTTAATTTGAAACATTTTTTAGTTTGAGTTCAAATTTTTTAGCTATGTTGAACAGCATTAAAAAAAAAATCCATTCACATCTCTCCACATGCATTTGTATAGTGACCTATCTATGAACACGGAAAAAACCCATGTTTTCTGTGAACATGGAAAACAAGCAGTTCCTTCTCTCTCTCCCCTAACACTTCACTCGACTTATACAATGTTTCTAGACCACTAATCATGTTCAGTGCCTTCCAATAGGCACTCTGTAGTCTTTCTTGATGTATAGTACCCAACATTGATACATGCTATGGAAGCCTTACTCTGAAGCAGACTGTCAGATGATTACTTATACCAGGTGCACTTAAGTTGCAACGACACCTAGATTGAACATAGATTGAATGGCAACTTCATCATTTTAGCATAGAATTTCCTACAGCATTTTAATCTTTATGCTTTGCATATTAGTAATTGTGTTGGGGTTTTTTCCGAGAGATCTTAGAGCTTAATTCAAATATACTGGTGCCAGTTTTAACCCTTCTAGCAGCTGAAATAGAGGTGCAATTACTAACACAGGTCCAACTACTAACACTTATGCCTGATATAGGCAGAAACTACTTTTAAACGACTCATATTTGTTTGAAAAGCAGTGAAGGACTCCTCCTGAATGGTCCCAGAGACCATCATAGACAGGTAAACACAAAAGTAGTAGGAGACAGACAACTAATAGCTCTAGACTAAAATAAGCATTATTTATATAAAGTTTACCTGACAAAAATGTTATATGCTGTCCAATATTTACAACATAACAAATTATCGAGTCCATTATTCTTTGGAAAAGCGACAGGAAACCATCTATCATAAAAAAAAAAAAAAAACCAAACCAAAAAAGAACCTGTGATCTGAAGATATTTAAGTTCTTCCACTTAGCAATATTTTTTAAAAAATCTATGTGAAAGTCTTTGAAAATTGTGTGCCCCACAGGATGTTATTCTCCCATATTTATTCCCATTCTTATCCACCACACTCCTTCAAGCCTGAAAATCTATCAGGAAGCTGCACTGAACAGGGTCTGTACTCTTTGCCAGGATTTCTTGGCAGTAATTGATGCCACTCATGTTCTCTATTATTTTATCACATCAGCATGGCACATTTCTTCCCACTGCATAACCACAGTTAATACAGTTTCCACTGTACTATATTAGAAATCTAAGAACATATACTCTGAAAGCTGAAGGGGTAAGAAAGATCGTAATGAGCCATTAGTGCCCGGGCAGCCTTAGGTCTCACTTGCACAGCACAGTTATAGTTGCCAAATTAAAAATCTTTACGTTTACAGATGTAGCTGAACAATTTGTAAGGGAAAAAAACCAAAGGTCTTGTAGAACTATTTTGTGCTTTTTTTGATCATTTACATTGTGACTAATGAAACCCCAGATCTATGTGCTTTTCAAAATGGGAAGAATTAAATACTTCTGAATGAATTAATATAATCTCTTTTAATTTCCAAACAATAACTGTGGGGGAAGAATCCCATTTCTTGATTGTACCAAGTTAGTCATAAAAAGCCATTTGAGTTTGCGTAAATTGAGATGATGGGTTTTGCCCAGTCCCTACAGACGGTGTGCACGCATCAACAAACACGTGGAATTATGCAGCATTTACTATGCAGTTTGGGACAGCACTGGTCAAAACCTTCTATATTGGAGTCATGTAGGAAAGAAAGTCTAGACAACATATATGAACTTACTTAATCTAAAGTTATTTTGTTTACAATGTGTGTTTTAATGTTTGTTGAAAAACAAGTGTATCTTTGCTGTATTGTCAATTATGTATATAGCAGAACATCACGAGGGCAACTCTTATGAATTATTACTATAGGATAAATTCAAATGACCAAACTATTTTAATAAAAAAACCCTTTTTCTTCTATTAAGCTATTTTTTAACATCCTAATTCAGGATTCGGTGGAGATGGATATATATCTGATATGATATTATCACATTTCTAAAGGTCAACTATCATCTGAAACTTTTAACCTTAGGTTAAAACCTTAACCTAACCTAAGGTCAAAAATACTAAGTAGCACCAGGTACTACCTCTGCTGAATCTTCTCCTTCAGCCAGTAGGAAAGTATCATTGTGTTATTATTAGTCCCGCCCCCCCCCCCCATATCCTGTTGTTGGGATGGCAGGATTTTGGAAAATGATCCTCAGCAAATGCAATGCAGTGAGAGGCTGGAAAGCACCTGGTGTACTCAGTGTCTCCCATGAGCTCCCTACACCACACACAAAATCTGAGTTACAGAGAAACTGCACTTGATGGTAAATCACTCCTGTGGTTTACTGGGGAGAACACAAGTAAACAAGAGGAAAAAGAGTATATTTGAGACATCAAAGCCAGAGAAGTAAAAGATGTCTCTTCTGCTGCTCTTTTGGGAGTATCTTGTAAACTGAGCTGAAACGAGCCTCGATGAACACAAACAACACACTTCGCATACTACGCAGATAGGACCTGGCAGTGTTTATAAAAGGGGAATCTTGACATGTTGCCATAGAGCTATGTATAGTCACTCCCATCATGCAGTGAAAATCTGACCTACTCTTCTTTTTGGGTTTGACACACGCCTGACATCTAGCTTTTTGAAACAACGTGAAAAGCAAATAACCACTTGCAAAAAAAAGAAAAGAAGGAAAAAAAAAAGCCAAGGAAAAAAATGATGCAGCTGTGATAATGTTAGCAGTGAAGGTTAACCTTGAACTCCAGCAGTCTGGTGAGCTTGCTCTTATATCTGTCGAGCCAGCACGCAGGGCTGGCATTCTGTATCATCATCTGTAATATTATACTGCTGCGATATGATTAGCTACTCAAGGGCATGTAAACTGCTATGTGTAATTCACTGACCAGAAGGAAGCAAATTCTAAACTTACCCTGATACATAAAGAGAAATAGGTCTCAAACAGCCAGCAAGCAAACTCACATGCTTTATAACTGCAGCCTTTTCTTTGCAACTGAAACCTGAAAAAAGCTGGGAGAAGGTATCCATCATAATGCGACAGGTCTTCTCTGAGAATATGAGGAAGAGCAGAACGACGGTACTAAACAAAGCCAAAATCAATGCAGGCCCTTAGTTAGTGTAACTTTTATAAACATATTGCTTTAGATCTACCATGGAAAACAGAATTTGCAAAAGCATTGCGCCCAAAGAACAAAACACGTCTCTGGTGTATATTTGACCTGGATGGCTCCACGGGAGAAAAGCGGTAGCTGAGGGAAGCCTCCAAACCAAGCACTGTCTTTAGATGCTCAGAGTAAGCATTGTGTGAATGTGTGCAAAATAAGGCAAATCACTGCCAGTTAGACTTCACAGAGGGGAGAAAAGTAACATTACATCTTAAATACTTAAATCTCAGTTATTGATACCTTTGTTAATAAGCACAATCAGAGATCTAGACTAATTTACCTGGGCATTAATTAAAGGAACATTTGATTTGCACTTATCCTCTCAAAAACTACAAAATGCCTTGTTAGCTTCCAAAACATCTTAATTTTTCCAACTAAAAGTTCTTAATGAGAAATTAAGCCTTGTTTCCCTGAATGAGGTTTGTATCTTCATCACCTTCATGCTGGAGCATGCTCAACCCTCCAAAACAGTAAACAGTGTCACTTATTCTTGCTGAAGCTAAATTAAACACTAAGTTTTATATCACCAGGGGAAAAATGTACCATTCTGAAAAATGAAGAAGACTCTGTCATATGATCCATTGAGATTAATGGAAATATTACTCATTGCTTAAGTTTAAAGCCCGATATAAAAGGCTGAATCTTAAGGACTGATTTTGTTTAGGAGAACAGGTGCTAGGAGCTAAGGAATATTTGACTTGCAGAAACTGGAAAAGATAATGGGCCCCTTCAGTTGTTCCTAAAGTGCCAGACAAACCTCAGATGCAAGACATACCTACAGCCACATATTTTCCCATTTATCATCATTCAGGGAAAAAAAGCAAACAAAGTTTATTTTCTTTGTTAGAATAAAAAAACCCCACCCCTCAAAAAGAGCATAAACCTATTACACATTTGCCTTTTGCTGCACTCTGAGGAAACTGATACCTGGATCTGAGTCTCACACCATCAGCTGGTCTCTAGCTTTTTTATTCTAAAGTAATATCCTGTTTTAATGCATATCACCTTAACTCTGAATACTGATCCACAGCTTTCTGCAACAGCAGATATCACAGGTACACTGTCAAGAGCAATAGCAGAAATCTTGCAAGTTCTCACGCATTTCATGCTCACACCCTGAAAGGCTGACAAAGAAATTATGATGTGCATCATGACAAACCCAGTGAGTTTATAATTATGCACTCAAAAGGGTGAGTGATTTGTACTGTAAATATATAAATGTTACACTGCCAGCTGCACAAAACACTTCATGACTAAAATACAGTCAACTACTGCAATAAGTGGGGGACGCAGAGCAAATACAACCTGAACTTTAGCACTAGATACTGCTGTGCCACACAGTTACTTTTTAACAAGTGGCCATGGAAAGGGATTTTTTTTAATTTCAGTTTTAACTCCCTTAAATCCTAAATAATCTTTCTAAAAATAAAAGTTTAACAAATTTAAATAGCATGCACACACTTGTGTTGTCACATAGACCACTGCTGGTCCACAAGGTTCATTTCTGAGACCTACTAACCCTTTCTGGAAAGAAAAGGCTTTTAGGAAACTAAAACACAGCCCAACCAATTGAAGTCCTCTCAGGTCCAGGGGTTAGAAGAAAGGGTAAAGACAGCTTCCTATTGTGCATGTCTGGCACTGAATACCAGGAGCAGTTGCCGCTGCTCCAGCTGGGTAGACATGGTCCTCACCCAGGGACCTCTAGCCAGGACTGTCAGTGTCAGACTCCTTGCATTTGAAATGTAACAGATGTGGTTTTAATTCCTACCTGGTAAAAATAAATTTTCTCGCATTTCTGCTCTGGCTTCTTCAGAGAAGCATCGTTTTTTCAACCACTCAGCTTCATATTCACTTGTGTGTTCATCGGGCCATGTAATATAGATCTTCCAACATAAACCAAAAGATAACTTTAGAACAAAAAAATTACTAGAAAACACCAACTAAAACAACCAACCAACCCACCCCTTAGAAACTGCAGAAATTGTAATATTTAGATTAATAATATCACAGGTAAGATTGCCCTGGAACATAATGGCAAAAAAGTAATGAAACCCAACTTGAACATCATCCAAATTTTGATACCTTTTATGTTTGTTTTCATAGAAACCCCTGACCTAATTTGCTGTTTTGTGTAGCCTGCTTTCACTGTGGGAGCTGTACTTAGCAGAAAGAGGAGAATCACAGAAGCTAGCATGTATCAGTGTGGAGAGCACTTCACAGCAACTCAGAAGAGAGAGAAAATATCTTACAAAACACTGACAACTTCTTAAAAAAAAGGAAAAATTACAAGAAAGATGGCAAAAACTAAATGGTAGGAGAGAAATCCCTCCCCTAGTTTTGAAAATTCTTCCTTCTTTCAAATAAATTTTTAAAAGGTTTTTTTTTTTTTTTTTTAAATTCCTGTAAAAAAACATGGAAAGCAAACATGGCTTTGCTTGTCATGAACTGAAGGAGCTCAGTGCAGCTCGCACCTCAGCTGAATTCTCAAGGCTGTTGAGTAGCTATTGATCCCATTTCATATAATTCTGCTCATTTGCATGATGGTAAAACATCAGTATCACTTCAGGATTAATGCTGTGCTTTCATCAGTTCCTAAGTGCAAGTAGAAGAAGACTATCATAATATATTTGCCCATTCAAAGCATGAATTTACATGGCATTAATTTTGGTAACCTACATTCAGCTTGGGAGCCCAGAATTCCTCACTACAGACCCTGGAAGAGTTCCAGGTCAGGCTGGATGGGGCTTTCAAAACCTGACCCAGTGGGAGGTTTCCCTGTCCATGGCAGTGGGGCTGGAACTACATGATATTTAAGGTCCCTTCCAACCCAAACCATTCTGTGATTCTATGACTCTATGATAACATCCATAAAGTGAAGTTTCATACAAAGGTGGGAAAATCAGAGTTCCCCAAGTTGTGATTATTCCTAAAAGCTTTGCAAATACACAGTAGGGTTTGCAGATAAACAAATTGTGATTACACTATAACCTGCCACTACCTCTAATTTACAGATTAATAACAACTGTTGGACATGTTTCATGAGCAGGCAAACAAAGGTTTGTTTCAAATACCTTTTTTCTGTCTGCCAGAGTGACTTCCTTCACGACGATGTTCACATCCAGGTCCTCAATGACTAGCTTGCGTGCCCTGGCCGAGTGCAGGAAGCAGTGGGGACACTGGCAGTTGTCCCTCAGCCAGACGCAGGGGTAGCGGCTCTCGCGGCCATCCTCCCACTCCACGCGGACAAAACGACCCTCGTCCAAAGCTTCCACCTTCTGTATCCCTGGATTCATGCTCAGCGGCTGGGTGGTGCGGGCCCCTGAAGCAGTGTCCTGCCAGCAATGCTGCGTGGTCCTGGAGAGCAGGCTCCTGCCCTTCTGCCCTGGTGGCGGCAGGCAGCACATCCTGCCTCTGGGGACTTTGGCCCTTTGCAGGATGTGAGCAATTCCCCTCCACATTTTGTCTTCTTTAATTAAATCGTCAGAGGGAGAACACCTTTGTGGAGTTCTTAAAACACCACGAAGAGCAGCTCATTACTGAAGGAGTCAGGATAGCAAAAAGACAATTTTAAGAAAATTCTCCCCTCCCTTCCTGCTACCTAGACGTTTAGGAACATCCATTATCTGTTGCTTACATTTTTTGAGGCACAGAGGGTATACTCAGGCCCAGCTGTTAAAATAGTCTCTTTTAAAAAGACACCCCAAGGTGAGTTCCACACATCAAAAGTAGGAACTACTACCAACCATGTTCAAAAGCTAATGCTTTAAAGCATACATACGTTAATTCCTGATATAGATACTATGGAAAAGAGAACACAGAATCCACCTCCCTGTGAGGAAAAGCTTTGTAAACATGACTTTAGCTACAGCAACAGCATTCTGCAAGAACTCCTTTCACAGGCTGATTTCTATAGATATTTTATTTAAAGCTAGCTGCATACTGTACTGCATCCAAATCTTAAATTAGAAAAGAAGTTCTGGTCTAATGTTTTTCTTATTCAGGAAAATACGTGGCCTCCCCCTGAAACAATAAATCATGACATACATTTTTAATAGAGTGTTTAGTCATTTCAAATACTGCATATTTATCCAGTCTCTTTTTCTGTTGTTTTTGTTCTTAAGCTCACAGGGCAAAATACTGATGCCCTACCAAGACCAAAGTTTCCCCAGTTCTCTTTGTGCAGAAAAAACCTCACTGGTTTCATTATTTTTACTCACTAAGACCTACTGGAATCGTCAGTAGTTTTTTTTAATTTTTTCCTTTGCTGTAAGTCAGAACAAGGTTGCACAGGACCCTTGGATCTCCTTCTGGTTTTATTTAATTTGACTGAGTATAACAAATCAGAATATTGATTTTTACTTTCTCTTGTTTGCACACAGTAGTCCCATTGGAGCCCAGTAATTACCAACCTTCATTTGCAACGCAGTCCAAGCCACAGCTAGCTTTGTGCATACAGACTTAGACCTCTTTTATATCCAGACTGAATATATTTTCTTTTATATATATCTATGTACACAAACATACATATGTAAATATACATATGTGTATCTCCACCTTAATTCCAAAGCATTACGTAACAATTTTCCTCCTAACTGTAAAAATATTTACATCACAAGACTGGCTGTAGTCTCCTTCTGAGACTTCTTGGACTATGTTTTATTATGTATGACTGCAGAGATGAGGTATGTTTTAGGGATTTTAACATGTGATAATTGGATATTTACTCTAATCTCCTTGAAAAAAAACAAAACAAAACAAAACAGGTATTTGGTCAAACTCAAAGTTTCCAATATACTGAAACTTTAGAATATCTGGTTTACAAAAAAAAAAAAAAAAGAAAAACAAACGTAAGAGAATGACCATTTTAACATATTGTAAACTTCTGCTATATCTGCACTGGCTTCAGGATAATTGTCTGTTAAAGGCAGTAGATTACCCGATGGTAATGGGTCAGATCCACAAATACAGTTAAGCAGTGTATTTTAAGCCGTATTAAGCAGACTCCTGTTGGGTGTTCCCTTTCTCCCTTGGGTTTCCCTGGTTCCGGGGACCCTTATCCATCTCAAAAACAGTGCTCGGCCACAGAACTTACTGGTGCCACTGCCTCATTTGTGCTCCTACATCTTAATTGTCCTAATTAAATCTAAACTGCACGTTGGTTGCTTAAGTGTACAAGATGGTGTAGATTAACTTATTACAAATATTTTTTCTTCAAAATGGCAAACCAAGGGACAGGAAAAAATATTTAAGCCTTTACTTTTTTAATGTCTCTTAGGGAAAATTTACCGCTAAGTTTAAAGACCTATGTGAAGTTTGCCAGATTCAAAGGGCTTCTATGTGTTTCCTATTTTACCATTCAGTTAAGAAATCTCAAATTGCTTCTAAGAGATTCTTCATAGTACCAGCAGTAGTAGATAATTTTTTTTATGTCAAGAAACTATGATGAGTTTATTGTCTTCCTATCATGGATGTCAGTTAGCTGGTGTTTGTTCACCTGGTAATACATAACTTGGTCACACAAAATGCATGTCAAGCAGAATCTTCTTCTGTGACAGTAAGTTTTGTAAATGCTTTGGAACAAAAGGTCAACCTAAAAAAACCAACCAGATGCAATCAATCCTGCCAGATACAATACCTAGATAAAAACAAACAAACCAACCAACCAAAAAATAATTCTGGAAGTTACAGAGGTGAGATACATATAATTTATGCTGTAACAGGGAAGGCATTTGCACCTCTGCTTGGATGTGAGAAGCTTGTACAGCAGAGTTCACCTCACCAGGTACCATAGTAACCTACACATGAATGTCATACGCACCACTCCCAACACCAACAGCTCCTACAAGTCACACCAGCCTATATGAACACTGTCCCAGGTTCAAGGGTTTTCTGTCCACATTGTTATTATTCACTTGTAACCCTCAGCAGCATGAGGAGGGGCAATTGCTGAAAGGCAATCCCCATCACATGTGGGCTATGCTGTCAGTCTTCCCCAGCTCTCCAGTTAGAAGAGATGCTCACTATTCCCTTGCTCAGAATTCTTTCTCGTTTAGTCTCCTCAAACCTCACCTCACTAGAAATCATCCAGACTCCCCCATTTGCTGACATCAGCAGTATGTTAGCTTCACCTGTTGCTTAAAATGTAATTCTGGTTAATGGTACTTTAAGACAGCTGGGCTACCTTGGATTTGTTCTCCTCACAGGAGGTTAAGAAGCTGCAGAGAAATGAAGAGGATAATTAGTGCATCATAACCAAGTTTTAGACATGCCTTAGAATGGTAGGGGTTAGGAGGGACCTCTGGAAATCACCAAGTCCAACCCCCCTGTCAATGCAGGAACACCTAGGACATACCACACAGGAACAGATCTAGGTGGGTCTTGAAAGTCGCTAGAGAAGGAGACTCCACAACCTCTTTGGGCAGCCTGTTCCAGGCTCTGTCACTCTCACAGGGAAGAAGTTTTTCCTCATGTTGAGGTGGAACTTGTGTGTTTCCCCTTGCTACCATTACATCTCATCTCGTCACAGGGCACAAATGAGAAGAGACTGGCCCCTTCTACTTGACACTCACCCTTCAGATATTTGTAAATGTTAGTAAGATCCCTTCTCAGTCTTCTCTTTTCTGGGCTAAACAGCCCCAGGGCTCTCAGCCTTTCCTCATAAGAGAGATGTTCCAGTCCCTTCGTCATCTTTGTAGCTCTCCATTTAACTCTCTCTAGTATTTCTCTGTCCCTCTTTAACTGGGGACACCAGAATTGGACAAAATACTCCAGATGTGGTCTCCCTAGGGCAGAGTAGAGAGGGAAGAGAACATACTTCCACCAGGATGCCAAGTCCCTTTCCATGGGGCTGCTTTCCAGCGGGTCTACCCCTAACCTGTACCGGTACCTGGTAGTGTTCCTTCCCAGGTGTAGGACTCTACACTTATCCTTGTTGAACTTCATTAGGTTTGCCTTTGCCCAGCTTTCCAGTCTGTCCAGAAGTTGCTGGATGGCAGCACAGCCTTCCGGTGTATCAGCCTCTCCTCCCAGTTTAGTATCATCAGCAAACTTGCTGAGGGTACACTTCATCCCCTCATCCAGGTCATTGATGAAGATGTTGAATAAGACTGGACCCAGAACTGACCCCTGGGGAACACCACTAGTTACAGGTCTCCAGCTGGACTCTGCACCACTGATCACAACCCTCTGAGCTCTACTGGACAGCCAGTTCTCAACCCATCTCACTGTCCACCCTTCTAACCCATACTTCCTGAACTTACCCATGAGGTTGTTATGGGAGACAGTGTCAAAAGCCTTGCTGAAGTCAAGGTAGACAACAAATGTTCTGGTTTTGTCTGGGACGCAGTTAATTTTCTTCCTAGCAGCTGGTACAGTGACATATTTTTTATATAGTATGAGAACAGTGTTGATAAGACACTGATTTTTTTTTAGTTGTTGCTAAGCAGTGCTAAGTCAAGGACTTCCCAGTTTCCCACACTCTGCCAGCCAGCAGGTGCACAAGAAGCTGGAGCGACCTGGCCAGGAGAGATGACTTGAGCTAGCCAAAGGGATATTCCATACCATAGGATGTCATGCCCTGTATATAAACTGAGGGAGTTGGCCAGGGAGGCATATTGCTGATTGGGCATCAGTCAGTGGCTGGTGAGTAATCACATTGTGTGTAACTTATCTTTCTTTGGTTAAATTCTCTCTTTTTGTTATTTTGCTTTTCATTACTATTACTAAATGAATGCAAACTTCAGAAAAGGAATTACCCTACAGTAAATACAGCGCTTGTAGTGCCTTTGACTGCAAGGCTGAATTATACCTGTGTACAAGTATGCCAGAAACTCTCTGCAGGGAAACATTTGCCTGATGCTGTTATCTCAGATTACAACAGAAACAAAGAAGCAAATATGTGCCATAAAGGGAAAAAACTTCCGCGTGTTTACACAACTTCACGACTGCCGAGTGCTGTGCAGGAAAGGCCTGGAACAGATCATGTCTGAAAGGGTCCCTGTTCGGGAGCTCAGCTCAGCGCCCCTCCAGCTTCCAATCTGCTAAATTAGAGCAATTGAGTAAAGGACAAGGACACTACTTTACGCAGACAGCCTCCGCAGAGGAAATGGGATGCAAACGCCGTACAACGGCCTTCCCGGGGAAGACTGGCCGTGCCAGCGCTCTCGAATGGGGCCGGGCGGGGATGTTACGGCCGGCGGCAACCGCGACAGAAGCTCCGCCGCGCCCGACCTGCACCCCCCGCTGCTTCCCAGCACCGCCCCCCCTCTGTGTCCCTCTGCATCACTCTCGCAAGCACACCCGCAAGAGTTGCAGACTCTGCTGCTCTTCACTGTCTCTCTGGGTCCCCCCA
>JAAGNO010001840.1:0-10807 GCA_033439905.1 Ceryle rudis
GTCCCTGGCTTGTGCAGGCCTTTGAGATGTCCCGGGTGGATAAGTACAAGATGGCGCAGGAACTGGGCTGTGGCCCTTTTTGCGTGGACGGGAATGTTAATCAAAACCCCTTTGTTTTGTGAGACCCTTCAGGGGAAGCACGGCATATCCTATTTTGTTCTTAAGTGTGAACTTCCGATGTCCTCAAATACTTCATTAGCTGTCTGAGGCTACCTGGTATTGTCTAAAACACCCTTGCCAAGTTCATCTTTTAAGACTGAATGCACATTTAGAAGTTAATTTCAGCCTTTAAAAAGTCAATATTTAATAGGTTTTTGCAGTCAGTCTGAGTTTACACAAGGAAAATGGTCCTTTCTCTGCTGCATTTGAAGTAAGAACGGGTGTAAGAAACTGCATGAGCTTTAAAAAAAAATTGAGGGAATTTGCATTTCAAGGTAGAACATTAGTCAGCATTTACTAATGTCCCTCTTGTAAGGCATATTCACACTGATCAAAATCTCCATTATTTCTTACATAAACAGTCCGTATCCCTTTTTTTTTTTATCTGGGTTCAATCAAAATGCATCTTACTACTAAAATAATAATTATTTTTTCCCCTGAAAGTGACTAAGTTAGGTTAAAATGTTTGCCAAAATCAAACTCTGAATTCAGGTGTGCTACTAGTTAGGGTATGCTCCCCTTTGTTGCAAATTCCTTCCTTTTTTTTTTTCTGTGATCATTCTAAATTAAAATAATGAGACAATAATTAGAGAACTGGGCTCGCTAGTTAGAGAGGAGAAATCACCAATGTTCCAAAACATTATGTGAAACTCCAAGCTGATTTTTCTGCTGCCCTTGAGTCCTGCTTTACTATTCTTCCAAGGCAGTTAGAAACTGACATATAACTCAGGTTTTTATACTCATACATAGGCATCTTAAAAGTACAGGCAATAACGATTTCAGTTACTTGGCTATCAGATGCAATGTTTTTCATGATGAGGGATTTTCTAACCGGGTATTTTTCAGTAGATGGTTTGTGCAGTGTGTTACAGCAGATTGGGTTTTCAATTCCACTTCTAATTCTGCAGGCGCATGAGAAGCTGCAATACTAACTTAAGGTTCTCAACCCCTTTTCCCACTCATGTAAACAATGAATTTCAACTAGAGATTCTGCAGTAACTCACCTTTTGCACACGCTTTTATTCCACTAGAAGTTGAATTCCAGGTATTGCACAAATTATCATTGCTGAGCTTCTTATTGAAGTGTTTGGTGGTGGTTGATAAACATTTCAGAGCTTCTTCTCTTTAAGAAAAACGTTTAAGAATATAGGTGCAACAAAGGGAAGAGGAGTAATAGCACTCTGAGAGATACCAGTCTGGCAGTTTTATAGTTTGAAGCAAATGCCCAGTGCTGAACTCTAAATCTAGATGGTTTTAGGTAAAAGTACCTGAATGACAGCAGCTGAATGAAGAGTTGTTGGGCAAATTTAATGCTGATACATTTTTTTCAATGACGTAGTAGTGCAGCCAAGACAAAAATATGTAACTGTGCTTTACAGAGTTCCAAGTTGAATAGGCTTAGCTGCTTTTGTAAAAGTAATTCCTTGAGTCAGGAGATCTCAGTTGCTGCCATTCAGTTTGAACACTGCAGTTCCCAAGCTACAAAGGAACGTGTTTTGTAAGATGCAAGAAGCTGATGGATTGCTTACAAAATAAAAGCTTTCGTTAAATTTATTTCCAGGTTCTTTATTAGAGTATAACATTTCTTGGCAATAGGTTTTTGCCGTCATTTCCATCAATAAGTTGTTCACACCTTATTTTGCCTTTGAAAAATCCAATGTCCACAAGAAACAATCTCTCCCACAGGTAATTAAATGTGCAAATTTCAAGAACAAACAAGCAAATAAATCTTATTCGAGTACAAGTTTAACATTTGACTATTTTTTTTTACTTCCAGCCTGCTGTTACATCAACAACATCTTAGCATTCTACTGTACGATGATAATTGATATAGCAAATAATGGCAAATCACCTGCAGTGAAAGGTAAAATCTATTTTTAAACCAGAAATTGAGTAAATCTACATATGCTCATAAATTTGTCTGCTGTTATTGTAGCTGTGCGCACAGCTGCATCTGTTATTTTTCCCAGCAGTGTTCTCAGGCACGATTTCTTGATTTGTTTGTGTATTTGCAAAATTTACATTTAGATAACAGCATACAATAGAACAGTGTGCTCAGAACTGGACACATATTTTTGCTGACATAGCTGGTATATTATTGCTGTTGCGATCTCATTAGAAAAAGAAAAAAAAAGTGCATTTCTTTCAAAATTTTTGAGTTTTCCAGAATTATGAAAAGAATACAATATTTATTTATTTTTTAATTCCATTTTCCAGAATTTATACAGAAGCCCAGATTCCCTGCCTTGTTGGACCAGTTCATGTTGCAGGGCATTTGGCATAGAATTGATGGGGTTAGTCTGCAAAAATAGAGGTACCAACAACCATTTGCTCAAACTCTCTGTTTTATGTGCATTGTCTCCCTTGGATTAATGTGTTAGTCTTAGAACATTGGTGCGCAGTTTAAATACATAAGTTAAGTTTGCAATTAACAAAGCTTTGAAAAAACATGTTGGCAAGGAATATTACCATATGGTAAACATAGACTAATTTAAATGGAATATAATTTTAAACATTCGTTGATATTAGAATATCAATTTATCATTTAGAAATAGTAAAGTTGCATTTCTCTGAAAGCAATACAAGAGAACAGAAATATGCAGAATACAAGCACATCCTGTTCTTCTAATCCAACAGTCCAAAGAACAGGGTCATCATTGAGATACTTGCTAAGGCATGCTTTATTTCTTCTGGCCAGCTGAAGTATACAGTGAACTACAAAGACAGTCCCTTTATGGTGACAAAGTCTTGAATAAGAGTTAATAAGCAGTGGATGACAGATCTGTTTCATGGCTGCCCAGAGAGTTAATGTGAACAGTTAAGCACACTCAAAATTGCTCATCATGTAATCCTAACAAAATCCTTCCTAAACCTTGTAAAAACATTCCCCAATCCTTCTAAATTAAGTCTGTTAATGCAATTAATCCAAATAGTTGCGCCGTTCAGGGAATGTGTTCTGGTTATGAATGCCTGGTCTGCCAGTGTTTTTTGACGGTCATGCATAGTTGATATGGATGCATAGTTAAATTATTTTTTGTCAGTTACCTCAAAATAAATAACACCTTGAGTGCTGGGATCCTCTTATTGGTGGAAAGTTCTTACTTTCCATTACAGAAAACATAGTATTGTAACTTTGTTTTTCACAGCTGCAGTTGCTGTAAAGATACAGAGCAAAGAGTTTCTTTGGAAATTGCAGTAAAGTATCCATATAAAATTTTGAACTAAGTTAATGAATAACAGGTTCAGTATGAAAGTTTCTTGCATTTATTTTATTGTTGCAGCCACAATAAAATGCTACAGCTTACGTATTATTCTCACTGGACATGATGTATTTGTTGAAAATACTTCTGATTAATGGATTAATGGATTGGAAGTAAAAGGGATGGCTGAAACTTAGTAGTACCATCCTAATTTATACTAAATGAAAACTGGTCACAGATAGGCATATTCTTAGGGTTGCAATTCATATACTAAACAAGAAAGTAAATTTCTTATTTATAAGTTTAATACATTATACTCTATGTTGCTAAAGCAGGACATGAGTTAGACAGATAGAGGATGCAAAACCAAAGAAACAAGCAGGACATGAGTTAGAGGTTTCAAAAACAAACAAACAAAACCAAAACAAACAAACAACCCCACCCCCACAAAAGAAACCCAAACAAACAAAAAAACCCACCAAACCCCACCAAAACAACATAAAAATCCCACACTTAATTTTGTGTGCAATTATATTTTTAAAACTTACTGATATTTCAATATTGTCACACTATTACCAGGATTTCTCAGAGTAGTGATTAATAGTATGACAGATTCACCTGTCAATGACTGTTGGGCTGCAAACAAGTCACCACTCTTTAGAAAAATAGCTTCTTTGTGTATCAATTCTTGATTACCCTCGAAATGAAAAAAAAAAAAAAAAAACACCTTTGAAAATCGTGGCTAGTTTGACATGTTAGTTTTCAACAGAGTAATTTTGCCATTTTCAGTCAGGAATTAGATGTGGATTGCTTTCAAACACTGAAATTCATACTTTCCTAAGAGACATTTGTGCTGTATTAATCTTTTGGCCTTTAGTGAGCGGGGAAAAAAAAAAAAAAAAGCAGAACTAACCTGTCTTAAATCTGAATTTTTCTTCTGTTCAGACCAAAGGGTCAAATCCACAAGAGGGAGTTAAACTTAAAAGGAGAGAGGCAAGCTATTCACACTCCCCAAAATTCAGTAATAATTGAGGTCCATCGACTATACAATATTTATAAGGTAATGAAAACTCTGAACTCCCTATCTAATCAATGGCAAAAGGTAGGCGCCTCACCAGACAGTGATTTAGAGCAGAGGCCTCATTATGTCTTTCTCTCCATTAGCCACACAGGGAACAATGCCAGCTCCTGCTATGGAATACCCTGCTGCGTAACTTCAAGCAGTCACATAATTTCCTTATGCAGTGTAATGGGAGAGTAATGTCTAAGAATATGATTCACTTGTACACTGAGCCAGGCACTGTCTGGAAGTTCCATGGAGTTGCCCAGATGCCCCTCTGCACTTTGGATTCAGAGCAGTGAACTGTCTCTTTTGGAGAGTTATCCAAGCAAGGCAATTTTTTTCAAAAAAGACGATGTGGCAGCTTCTTTAATCTGCTATAGCAATCCCTTGATACCTGGGTAATCAGTGGTGCACCCTTCCCCTGGGAAATGGAGACCAATTGATCCTAGAGTTTCTAACCCCTGAGAAGATATGCAGGAGACAGAATAGACAGTGTTCTGAACCGAGGCTAAGGTCGTCTCTCTTATCAGAGTGCTTTTACTTTCCATAGTGTACTTTGTTTTTAACGAGAGCAGTGACTGGAACCAAGGTCATTTAGATTAGCTTCGAATTATCAAATCTAATTTTCATCATCAGACTGCTGAACATATCCACCTCAGACTTCATACTTTGTAATATAGCTCTCTCTGGAAGGATATTCTGATCTTAAACTATGATTTTGCTGTTAATTTTAACAGCATCTTTTCACAGAATCATAGAATGTTGGTGGTTGGAAGGGACCTCTGGAGATCATCGAGTCCAGTTTGAGAGTATGAATTTTGGGTCATTGGGAGTGAATCTGCATCTTAATGGTGTAGCCTTTAAGTTCTGTTATTAAGTATTCAGTATCTATTTACACCATTTTTGTATTTAATTTTTTTTTTCTATTGAAGGGAAATGCTTTACTAGTAAAGAAACTCCTCTTCCTTACTCCATCAGTGTACCTAATAACCCAGTGATAACGACAGTTCCTTTGGTGGCAGGAGATCTGCAATCCATACGCTGCTCCAAATCAGATCGAGTGCTTTGAACGTAGCTGTATTATTTGCTTGTGTCACTGATCCAGTAGGAGAGAAGGTTGCAGAGACCAATATTCTCCTCACCATGATTCTGTTTAAGAGTTGACGTAGTGAACAAGGAACTGCATCTCTTGGAGCAGACTCTGAAAGCAAGACATATAGACATAGTCAATTCCACCTACATATGAGGTATAAAGAAACTGGTATCTTAAATCTTGATGCTTGTGTACATCCTTGGGGCAGGAAATTGGCTACAGCAGAAATTTAGCTTCCTGGTAACATAGGTGTCTTCAAGGCTAGGTGTCAACTGATGTTGAATGTTGACTACTTATATCTCAGTATCAGACTTCTGAGATCAAACTGGAACAGACTGTTCTATATTTGTGTGTGTTAGAAAGCAAACTGGAGAAAAAGAAAGATCTGAAAATGTATGGTTTCCTTCAGAAATGTTTGGTGTAGTACACAAATTATGACATTTCAAGGTTCTATAACCATATTAAGCAATATCAAGTTTCTTTGCCGAATGTTTCTTTCTAAAATATTATGCCCAAAGGAGAAAGAATCTTTCATCATTCTTAAATTATAGAGTAATATTGGAGAAGAATTGACTAAGACCCAGCCTAAATTCAGAAACAAAATATTTGGAAAATAACTAAGAAAAAGCAAAGTTATTTTATAAACTTGTACTGAGAAATTTAGGCTCCTTAAAAGTTCATATCCCGTTCCCCATTAAATCTGCTTGCTTTTAGATACTTGGATTCATGAGCATAGGTGCTTCTACCCATTCACAATGGCACAATCTAATTTACAGTCATAGTTTAACTTCATTTGGAGAAACAAGTTTGACAGCAATGTGCAACTGCCTCAGGGTGGGAAAAGCAGATCTTACTGAAGCTGGATATTCATGGCGTAAGTACAGACAACCTACCTAGCAACTTATGAACAGTGCTCATAACTACTGTATCTTGGGACACAGTTCAGTGCTGGGAGTTTTTCTTGTTTTGTTGATGGTTATGGGCTCCTCCCAAATTAAGTAAAAGTTACTACATTTGTCTGGAGGATAAAAGAATATATTTAAAACTTGCAGTAGTTTCTTCAAAGGGTAAAGCCTTGAAGATATTTAAGAAAAAGTGTCCAGCAGTGCCTCTAGGCTATCTACAAGATACCACAGATGAAAGGAAAAAATGAGAAAATTGGTACCTGGAGAGAGGCAGAAACATTCCTTGTAGCCTTCATGCCAATATTGTATTTATACATACAGTGCTCTGAGGTGTATTCTCCTACCCTGGAAGTTTTACATTTAAGATTAATACCTCAAGGAAAAATAAGAGGATTTAGGAGATGATCTTGGAAGGAAGAACTTGTCTGTCCTTCAGGCTTAGGTATTGTACTTTAATGCCACCCTGAAAAACATTAGGATAATATTTACTGAAGCATAGATAGTATTATAAGATCTGTGAAGCTCTAATACAGACCAAAATAAATGAGGTTTGCTGGGCAAAATACAATGAGGGCCATAGCAAAAACTGTCCTAGGAGATGCAAGCAGTTTTTACTTCTCTGTTACACAAATAGTACGATTCATGGTATCTTGCTGCAAGGCTTTATCAGCTGCATATGTACAGACAGCACTCCATTTTAATTAGCCTGAAGATTCAAGGCTTAGAAGGAATAGCAGGGGTCTCTAATTATCTTTACAAACTAGTGATCTGCCCAGAAAATGAGGAATGAATAAGCATTAAGCAGTCAGAGGCCAGTATTCAATCACAGAGAAAAGCAGGAAGAGTGGAAGATAAAAAAATGCAATTTTCACCGACTTGTCTGGGCCTTGAAAATTGCTAAAAATAATCCTTCTTAAGTAAAACTCACCAATTCTAGACATAGATATGTTTGTTTCTTATTAGTAGTGTCGGACCAGATATTTTAGGATAATTTTTTCTCATGTCTGCTCCATATTTCTGGTATTTATATTTTAAATGTGTTTGTTTAGACATCAGTAACATTTCTTGAATGTTGCACTCAGAAGAATAGTTTTCCAAGCATTGTTTATAATTTTTCAGTCCAAGTTTCAGGGAAATAAAGACTATTCTTTCCCCTCTTGAAAAAAATTTATGACATTGGGATTTAAATCATTGCAATTCACAAACTGGCCTTGACCAAAAAAAAAAAGGCTGAGGATTATCTCTTTAGTAACTTTTGAATCAAAGCTGCATTATTAATACGAAGCTAAAAAGGCTTTGCAGTTTTTTATATAATTAAAAGCAACTGTTATTATGGAAATTTTTCAGAACAGCTGTTGTATTAGAGGAAAGGTTACACTCTTCTCTATCAGTAATCCCTTTAAATCTCTGACATGATTCATAGCTCCTCAAACAATGCCTGTAAATGAAACAAAACTGGATGCCTTCCATACATATATTTACTACTTGCACCCCTATCAGCAAGTCATGTAAGAATGCAATAACAGAACTCAAACTGACTAGTGAAAGTAATGTAAGTGTCCCTTTTTATGATTTCTGGGTTTGTTTTCTAAAATACTCATTTTGTACAAAAGTGTTGTCCGGCTTCATGATGAAGCCATACAAGCACTGGCTCAAAGAGTTTACAATCCCTACTTTATTCTTGAACCTCAGTCAAAGGTAACAGATTGCAAGAAGAGGGTAGACCTTGATGAGATTGGTAAAGGCTAGAGATGGTTTTGAAGAAGGATAAAAAGCTTTATCTCTTTATGACTTTCTGCCTTTCCTCATGAAAAGTGGAAAAAAGATTTTTCCTACTGGCTGTAAGGAAGCAGTGTAGGTCAACCTGCAGCCGAGGTTTTCATTTCATTTCTGGCTTTCAAGACAGGGGGAGCTTTGGAAAGGGGAGAAGAACGAGCCAAGATTTATTTTTTTTTTTGTCAAGGAGTAAGTGATAAGGAGGATAAGGAAGTAAAAAAGAAAATAAATGTGGTCCTCAAAGATCAGACTGGCTAATGACTTGCTGGATTTTAGAGTGTATAGAGGTACTGGATTTTGTAGACACGAGGGAACTCAGACTCAAAGAAGCCTGGGCTTGTACAGAAGCAAGGAGATGCTTCTTTTTCAAAGTCCAGCTATTGGGGTGGAATAACCCCAGGCAATAAATGCTGGCCTAGGGACTGACTGGCCGAGAAGCAGTGCTGCAGGATGGATATGCAGGTGTCCTGCTGGTCAAATGGAAAATGAGCTAGCAGTGCACCCTTTGTGGCAATGAATGCTAACCGCATTCAGAGCTACTTCAGATGGCATGTAGCCATCAGCTTAAGGGAAGCAATTATTTCTGTTTAGTTAGCACATGTGAAGCCCTGTCCAGACTCCTGCACATAGTTTGGATTCCTCAGCACAGGAAGACATTGACAAACCAGAAGGAATCCAGACAAGATCCACCAATACATTTAGGGAGCTGGAGCCCATGGCAGACAGCGAGAAGCTGAGAGAGCAGTGTTTGCTTAGCAGAAGAAAAAGGCAAGGCATGCTTACACTTCTGTGATTGCTGGCTTCACTTAAGGAAGGGGGAAGTTGTTAAGGATGCAGAGGCTTTTTTAATTTGCATAGAACAAAAGGACAAAAGGTGATGCAACACATTCAAGAAAGGAAATTTTTACTCTATAAGCAAAACAAAAATTCATGAAGAGGAGCTAAACACAGGAGTAGGTTGTCCAGGGTGCATATGCAAGTCTCCACCCTTGGACAATATTTCTGGGGAAAACCCTGGGGAACCTGGTCTCACTTGGAATATTGCCTTGCTTTCAGTGTGACATTAGAGTAGGTGAACAGCAGAGGTCTCTTCCAATATGCATGTTTCTGTGATTCTAAGATCCACGCTGTTCGTCAGCCAGCTTTCTCTTACTGTGTTTTTTAATTCTGTGTGAAATTCTTCATGTTACTTGAACAAGTTTCAAATTGTCTTTTGCACATGCTGCAGCCCTTACTTATTTTTTCCCTTCTGATAATGAAATACTGTATGTAAGAGGTGTTGGCAGAGGACTGTCAGTAAAGGGTTGCTGATTAAACTGCTATAGCAGTATGAGGTGGGCTTCTGTGCAATAGAGGTTCTCATGATTTGTGAAGTGGGAAGAGTGTTGATTTGGCAGCAGGGTTATTTGGCAGGGTATAACCTGATAGAAGCTGATGAGGAAGATGTTTGCCAGGAGTACTGGAAAGTTCAAAAAGGACAAAACTCTGCTTTTGGATGTACTTTTTCGCTTTAAGGGTTGGCAACACTGTGGTACTAGGAATGATTTATTCCCTTTGCCTTCAGATATTTTAAATTCTCTTTACTGTATTTCAAACTTTGCCTTCAGTTCCCTCATGCAGACTTCATAAATAGCGAGAGTTTTGTATTAATAGTGTGTGGCCCATCACAGGCTAAGGAGGGTTGTTGAGAAAGTGGTTGTGAACTGTGCTTGTTCTACTACCCATCTTAAGTCAGATCTAAGGAAAAGAAAAGCTGTGCCAGTGAATAAAATTGTCATCACTGTAAAAGGTTTTAGACACCGAAGTAACTAGGGAAAGGTTAATGTTAGTTAGTTATTGATATATAGAATCTGGTGAAGAAAAAAAATTAAAAGAACTGCACAAAATAAACCAAAAATGGCCTCTGACTGGACTTTGGAAGCACATTGGATGAGCATTTATAGGTTTTATATCTACAAACAATATGAATAATATCTGAATAATGAAAGTGCACACTAAGAAGCTGCCCAAAGACATAACCAACTACAGTAGTCTTGAGTTTGAGCAGGCTGCTGTCTTGAAAAGTAGAGCCCCTGGACTCTTTTTGTAATAGTGGAAAGCTTCCAGTACGGCTCACAAGAGATTATATAAATATTTACACAATTAGAATAAAACCATTGAGACTCACAGGGACCACCAAAAGTCATATTTCGTATTTGGTTTTTCAAAGGGGAAGGACATTGCTTTGACTGTGTGTAGGCTGATTTACTAGAAAGGAAAACCAGGCTGACAAGCTATGACATAAGAAGGGAAGCAAACCTCTAAAAAAGAGCCAGTGATACCATGTAGGTGAGAACAACATTACCTAAAACATAATCTGGGGGAAGATTATCTCCATCTGTAGAAGTCTCTGTTCAAAGTAACTAAAATACAGCTCAGCTACTGCTAAATGCATTTTGCCCTCATAGATGCAGAGGAACCTGATTTCTCGTAAGTCACTTTCAGCCCAATATGCTCTGGTTTGGGATTGCTTTAAGAAAAATAGGTTGCTTTCTTCTAGGATTTGAAGTTTCTACATTTTTGAGGTCTGATTTTTATTTTTTTTTTTAAACTGAGAGTTTATATATTTTAC
>JAAGNO010001840.1:10907-39703 GCA_033439905.1 Ceryle rudis
ATATTTATTTTTAAGATATATTTCTATTTTTTAAATTAATTCTCCTTTAATTCCTTACTGAATTAATGCTTTATCAGCAGTTTCATGATTTTGAGAGGGTTCCATATCAATCTATCCAATCAATCAGCACTACAGCCTAGTTTCCTTTTTAAAACTTCTTTTTAAGAGAAAAATGAAACTTGCTATTTGTTATATGCCAGTTTTATACAAGGTCTTGTACACAAAATAATAGCTATGATTAGCAGCTCTAAAAGTCAGGCACATACAATCAAACAACACAGAATACAATTCCAGTTGATTTTTCAGAATCTATTTCATGTGTGAAGTTCTGCATGGACGATGTACAAATAGAGTGCGTTCCTCACCCATGGCAGTGAGGCAGAACTGCCTAGGCTACACTACATGCATTACTGTCCTTGGAAAAGTCAATTGTTTCTGCAAATCGTGGACAGATCCGCCCAGCGTGGGTTAAGTTGGAAATAAGCAGCGTATCTGTGGGACACAATACTGCAGTTCTTGTGGAACGAAGTCGGCTTCGTTCTACTCGCAAGCACAAGCAGCGGGCTCCTGATGCAACAGCGCTCTCAGGAGGAAGCTGGCAAAATAGCAGAATCTGAGTGAGTCAAAACCTAGAGAACTATTACTGCCAATGCATCTGTCAAACTGGGGGATGCAGGAGAAAATGAGGTGGTGACACTCTGGGCAGAAAGAGAAATAGCAGAATATGTAGTGAGTTAATGATGCCAGCAATTTTTAGCATTTGAGAAGGTAAGGGCTGCACAGGCAAGTTGGCACTCTATGATTTATGTGCAAGAAGTAGTCAAGGTGATGTATTTTGAAGTGCATGTTTTAAGCTGCCAGGCTAAATTCCGATGTTCACTTTCACTGTTGCTCAGGATATAATTATAAAAACTATGTTGCTGGAATTACCCTGTTATTCAGTGATTTGCTATCTCTTGTGTCCAGTCCAAATGTGATAGCTTCCCATGAAATATTTATTGTGAATCAAAGGTTTTGGTTTTCCTATGCCAGTTATATGTTAAAAAAGGCCCATTAATTCCAATTGAATTATCACTCTGGACTTGACCTTATTAAAAGTAAAAAAAGTTTAACCAAATTAAGAAAACTTATTATAAAGATATATTTTTAAACAAAGTCATTTGTCCCCACCCAGGATGCCTGTTATTTTCATGCCACTCATAAGAAACTTTTAACATGTGCTGGATAGCAGAAATATGCCATTCTAGGTACCTGAGTTACTATTCATACTAATGGGATAAATAATAAATGAAATGGAAAGCAGCAAAAAACTTAAATTGACCTGTGGTATTTTCTTTATGAAAATCCATGAAAACTGAAGAGGTATAAACTGTGACAAAAAGCTACAATATAACTCTAAAAATCTTCAAATAATGTGAAAAATCAAGAGGTTTCTCATAATTCTTTGGCAAGAATTTATTTTCAATGACTTTTTGCTACAGTTTGCTTCAAGGTATATTTTTTCAAAATGAGTGTACTTCATTGATGTTATATGTGCAGCGTATATTATGTGAGCTGAGCAAGCACTGCTGGGATGAAGCCTATGTTATAGATATGAAATATTATTAGCATGACCTGGATTTGAAGATGCCTAGAAAAACATTAAATAAAATGAAACAAATAGGTCTGGCTATTGTGTTATAAAAAGATATTCCTTTGACCATATGTATTTCCATGCTTATCTAGCATTTCAAACTATTATTTTGCTAATTATGGTCTTAAGGTATAAGATGCTGAAGCTCTTACTTTAGGTGGTGACTTCTTAGTCTAGAATAAGTTTGAATGTCTTCGTGAAAGGTGCCTAAATAATGTTTAATGATGAAACTTGAAGCTAAAGAAAGAAGCTATCCAGAGAGAATAGTATTCACTGCATTGTGTATTAGGGGGCATTTGAAAATAATAAATTAGAGCTGTCAAAGGAAGCTTGTTGAACTAGATTTCCAGGAAATAATAATAAATAGACTTGGAGCACAGCAGTTGAAATTTTCAATAAGTAAGCAAGTGGTCAGGTCAGCTTGTAGTACAATAGTCACTGGTCACTGTGAGGATAGTAGCTTTTAAAATGGCAAAGAAAATGGAATGTGCATTCATCAGTGTATGACTGATGTGCTGACAGAACCCTAATTATGTCATGAACACAAGAATGCTGTAATACAACTTCACCATAAGGGACTCAAGGCCATAAACATATTTTACTGGCTGCTGTGTGGAAGGAAAACCTATTGCAAGAATTTGCTTTTTATGGGACTACTGAAGAAGTGTTGATCATTGAATCAAGTCATGAATTCTCAAGATCATGGTAACCAGAGAGGGCTAAGTATCTATTTGATGTAGGAAACATCTGTTAAAGGATTTCTCCTGAGTCTCATCAGTGGTTGGCAAGTCTCATTGCTTCAGCAATGTTTTCATTATTGCTGTGTCTATAAAATGGCATAATATGTTTTGTACTATCGGTTCTTTCTGTATTCTCAGTGCAAACTAGTAAAATAATTTAGTGCTTTTCATCTGCATAGCCCTATATTGGAAATTTCATTTTCTATACTAAATCACTGGGTATGAAAATAACCTATATCTAATCTATGAGCTACCTGTCTAGCTCTGTTTTAAAATTAAGACATGGTTACTTAGCAAATGGAGAAGTAGCTGTGTCCTTTACTGTGTTAGTCTAAAAGTAGATGTACCATTACATGTAGTCACTTTGCTTTATTCTGTAGACAGAAAAGACAGGTTGCTTAGTGATCATGTATTAAGAACCTGATAATCGCACCTACATTTATCTTAGAAGAGAAAGCTACAGAAGTAAAATAGGCCAGCCTGTCACAGGAATTAGTAAACTCAGCCAAATAAATAGCCTATTTATCTATTACTTTAAAGGAACAGACAATGGCCAGCATCAAATACTCCAGCAGAGTTGAAGCAGGTTGCACAGTAGGGGCATCCTTTTTTATTACAAAAACAAACAAAAAAAACCAACAGACCAACCAAAAATATTTTTCAGTTAGGCTGAGGCTGAAGTTACCTTTTCACATTGCCTGATTTCTCTTTAAAAGTATCAGTGCTAGAAAACTCAAGCTTAAAAACTTTAATACATGCTTAATAAGAAGGCAAACAGCATGCTGGCTTCTGTAAGAAATCGTGTGTCCAGCAGGACTAGGGAAATGATCGTCCCCCTGGTGAGGCTGCACCTCAAATACTGTGTTCAGTTTTGGGCCCCTCACTACAAGAAGGACATTGGGCTTCTAGAGTGTGTCCAAAGAATGGCAATTAAGCTGGTGAAGGGTTTAGAGAACAAGTCTTCTGAGGAGGGGCTGGGGGAACTGGGGTTATTTATCCTGGAGAAAAGGAGGCTTGGGGGAGACCTTACCACCTTCTACAACTGTATGAAAGGAGGTTGTAGAGATATGGGTATTGGTTTATTCTCCCAAGTAACAAGAAATAGAACAAGAGGAAATGACCTCAAGTTGCGCCAGGGGAGGTTTAGTCTGGATATTAGGAAAAATTTCTTCACCAAAAGGGCTGTAAAGCTCTGGAACAGGCTACCCGGGGGGGAGTGGTGGAGTCACCATCCCTGAAGGTATTTAAAAGTTGTGTAGATGTGGTGCTTAGGGACGTGGTTTAGTGGTGAGCTGGTAGTGCAGGATTAATGGTTGGACTTGATGATCTTAAAGGTCTTTTCCACCTAAAATGATTCTATGATTCTATAATGTATTACTTTCTGTGATGAATTTGAGGTCTCTTTACCTTTAGGTCATTTTAAAGCAACCTGCAATTTTCTACACGAACTTCATGGACAAAGGAGATGCTTTTACAGTAAGGCCTGTAAAATATACCCTCTTGATTGGTGGTGCTTGGGCTGTGCCAGTCTGCTAAATGAGGGCTGGACACATATATACACATTTATTCTTCCTTATAAAGAACTACATCTATTCATAAAACAAAAGGAAAATATTAAGGTGCAGATGCTGGTAGACAAGATATTTAGCCACTGTGCTTCTGTTTCATCCAATTGAAGCAATGGTTGAAGAAATACTTTTTGGTTTTGGTGTTTAGAACAATTGTGCATTACAGACCCTGCACCAACACATTAATTTTGCCTCTAAAAGATACACTTTCTCATATCCATTCTCTATTTAGAAATCTTCATCAGACTAATATACACAGCAGAGCAGAACAAACCCTCCCCCCCCTCCCCCAATGTACACATTTTCCTGAGAAAAGGAACAGAGTTGAAGGGAGGGGGAGATCTTGACTAAGAGATGCATGATAAAAGTTAAAGTCATCAGATTTTGAGTTGTGATGCATGATTGCTTTTGTGTAGCAGTTGTGATAACAGTGAAGTTTGAATATAAGGATATACAGTATCATTTTGCTTCAGTTTCCTTGCTTTTATTGGTTTGTCATAACATCTGATAAATGTAGCAATACTCTAATTGTTTTACTTTTATGAAAATATATTTTAGTATTCTGCCTAGTGTAACAATATTTTCGTTAAATGTATGCTTTTTCCGTCTGCTGCTATCACATCTTGTGGCAGAGACTTCAACATGTTAATTATGTGCTTTATAATAATATTCTCTTTTAACTTCAATCCTGTTCTCTTCCAGTTTTCTGGAATGGCTCCTTGTTATTGCATTATGAAAGCGGATAAATAGATGTTCACATTTACCTCTTCAGATTCAACTTAGATTCATTGCTTTTCAGAAATTATAAACAGTAGCAAAGAATTTCATCTAGAACCGAAAAATTTCAGAGAAATGGATTTAAAATATACACGTGTATACATTCTTGTCTTCCTTACAGCTTATCCTACTTTAGGAGCATGACTAGACCTCCAGTTGAGTGAGTTGTACGTAACTCCCTGATGCTTCCTCTTCTTTTTGTCCCAGCTCTTGACCAGTCACCATCCTCCATTCCTCAGTAATTGTTTTTAATGAGTTAAACTTTAGCAAGCAAATACATACTTTGACTATGTATGGAGTTGCATCATCTTTATTTGTATGGTGTATTGTTTCAAATAGTCTGTTTCTTTAGAATTACTTTGATCTGATTTTTACTTCTCTCAAAAAACCCTACCATATTGAACACACCCAGCATCTTAATACATGAAAATTCACTACAGTTACCCGGTGCTTGTGTTACTTTGTTAATAACTGTACTAAAATCAGTATTACCAAAGTAGTAAATAGTATCTTCATATCGAACATGCAAGGTTTTGTTGCTCCTGCAACTAAATTGCAACTGCAAGGTCACTGATGCATGCAATGGACCTGGCAAATAGAAGTAGCAGTTTACATGTAGTTGTGCCTCAGTTGTTATAGGTAGGAAAATCACTTAGCTAAGCACTTACACTTTTTTGGTGGTGCCAGATGTACAAGTGGAAAAGGATTAGTTCAACGCAGGAGCCTTAACTGTACCATAAAGACATATCCACTACTATGAAATATCTGACTAATTTGTTCCAAATTTGAGCTAAAATAACTCTGTTAGAGGAAGGGAATGGTGTAGAAATTATCAATATTATAAAAATGACAAAAACTTGAAAAAAAAAATAAAGAGGCAAGCAGACAGTGGCAGGTGTCATCTTTGCATCTGGAGCACTTTTATAGTCATCTGACTTGTGAATTTCTCCCATTTATTACTATCAAAGAGAGGATGAAACAGCTTAGCTTCAAGGCAATACCTAAGCCCTTTACATCTAACTCCAAGCACCTGTCTCTCCTCAGAAAGCAAAGCTACTAATATGTCAGTCTTCTGCTCAAAGCTGGCAGTTCTAGGCACCGTTTGCCAGGTACGATTACATCACTTGGCACAAGATATTAGGATCACTGTTAAACCATCACAGAGTTCTACAGGAAGAACCAATTCCCTAGTTTTAAGATTTAGTACTTTGAATTCACATGATGCTGTACATTCCTCAGTGGATTTCCAGATTATGTAGAGATGCCCTGAGGTAGACAATGCTAGAAAACCAGGAAAGACTGAGGAGTTTACTGGATGCTATTCTACTATGCATTAGAGCCGATCAGGAGTACATTCATGGGCAGTTACCACATCTCCATATCTCAGGTGAGGTGTAGTATCTAACAGCTGATAAGTGGCTCTCTCTAGCTGAGCTCTAACAGAGTTTTCACAGATTATTAGCTTTTCTGAAACCATTCTGAGAAAGGAGTGTTGTTTATAGTGTCTAACAGTATAGTAGTTTACCAGTTGTTTATAATGTTTAACCTATTAAAAAAGAAAAAAAGCTTCAATTTGTTGTCCACAGAGTACCTAATGTAGTATAGATAGACTCATAAAATTATCTCAGAAGAAGAAAAAGAGAGGCCAAATATATTGTTTACGATAAATAGATCCCAAGCGTACCTCCTTTAACTTTATTAGGCATACACTAGGGATGAACTTGGCTCACTCTTTTACTGGTTGATACTAACCTCTAGTTGCTGATGCCATTATTAAGTTAATTGTTTGGATCATCAATCTGTGTCAATGAAGCTTTCAGAGTGCTTGATGAGATTTCAAGCATCAAGCTGTGAGGCATTAAAAAATGATGAATTTACGCCCAGGTAAAACGATGCCCTTCAGCTATAATAATGAATCACTACTTTGTTTACAAATGGGTATTCATCATGAGACATGGCATGCACAGACATTTTTGAAGGGGAAAGGCATTAGCACAGTAAATGGTCTTTGCAACTAAAGCTGAATACACAGCAAAGTGAAAAAGGAGAGCGTGTCAAATTATCTTTTCAGAAAGGAATTATGAATGCAAATTCACACTGCTGTTGCCTGACCCATATTTAAATATTAACAAAAGATACAGTTTGGTATTAAGATGTCCTTTTTCAGTAGAGACAAATCAACACAATATACTTCTTCTAAAAGTTTCATTATTGAATAGAATTTCTCAGTATACACTTTAGGATCCTAGAATAAATACTTAATCTTTTACTCAAAATGAAAGGCTGCTTCCTCTAACAGGCAGTAGGTGCCAGTGGTCTACATCCCACTACTCTGGCAGCCAAGGAAGATTCAACTATGTTGGCTGTCCCTCCCTACACTACTTCTGCCATTGGTTGGGAAGATTGATATCATTTTGTTAGGCCTGGCAGCCCAAATAACTATGTGATCTCATCACAGGTAATTTTAGGGTAATTAGTCTCACAAAGGCAGTGGAGATACTACTGCACAGGCTCAAGCAGCCAGAAAATGTGCACAGAATTGCCAGAGGTCTGATAATGTGATTGCCAGCAAATTTCTAATACAGGGCATAGTATGCTCACCTGTCTTGTAATCATAGCTGGATCATACCTTACAACTCTATATTTATTAGCGTTACAACTCCAGAGTCATCAGTACTGTCTAGAGAAGTATCTTCCATGCTATTATGTCTGAAGTTTTTTTGACACATTTCTAGCTGTCCATAAAACCTGCTCAATCGGTGTTTTACAGTGGGTTATTCAGATGAACAGTTATTGAACCAACATTGAGTACTGGGGACCTGTCAACACAAAATGTTCCACAAAGCAGGAGTATACAGCAGAGACACATTAATACCTCGGCAAGAAACTAGCGCTGCAAATCTGGATGTTTGTTAATTCTAAAAGCACCAAGCCTCTCACTCTCTGAGAGAAATATGCAATCATGGCAAAAGTCTGTAATCAAATGATCCAAGCTGGTTACTGTCATTCTTACAATTAAATACTAAGACTCTTGAAGCAGCCTTGTTAGGATACCCTGTTTCTAAAAGTCCTTAGAGTGGTCTTGGAGGATCTCGTCATTAGCTAGGTAGTAATTGTCTCAGCAGCACAGGTTGACAAGAAAACAGTGCTCTGGTCAAAGTCATGCATTTTGATGGAAGCTTTGCTGTAGAGGCAGTAAGTATTTCTGCTAGGTAACTAATGATTCTGAAGCTAAGGAAAATTTGCTCTTTCCTCAAGGTATGAGGAATGAGTCTCTGAAGTAGGTGTGCTACCAGCATTCATTGTTCTCCATTGTCTGTGCAAAATGCTTGTCAGCCTAGCCACTGAGGAGAAGGGAAGGAATCCTCAAAATAAACAGTAAACTTCCATGCTGTTAACATGTTAGTTACCTATAATGTTAATCACATCAATCCCAGGACTTGATAAATTTTAACTGGAACTGACAAAAACTTCAAGTTGGAAGGTAGTTTTCCACCTTAAATTGGAAATGTTCTGGCAAAAGTTTTTTCTTTTTTTTCTGAAAGGAAAGGATGGTTAAGAGATGGCTTTGTCTTATTTAGAAAGTACAATGAAATTTGGAATAATTTTATACAGCTTCAAGGCAGTAAGTAATATCTATGGTGGCTATATGTTAAGAATGCTCACTACCATCATGCATTATTGATTCTTTTTCATCAAGAAAGGCATTTTTTTCCCCTTAGTTACAGAGTTGTCTGCCAACATTCTGTGAAAAATCACAAATAGCTCTTGGAATTGTTTACATAAGGCAGGAGTATCCTTGCAAAGATAGGCTGGAAATGTTGTAACAGTTGCCATTTAATGCATCACTAAAGAATCACCTTTGTGTTCAGAATTTCAATTTACAAACACAAATGATTGCCATTCATCTGGCTGAAGCAATTACTGTTTGTCTGCCTGGCATTCTCTTGGAGATTATTGCTTCTACAGCAGGAGCAACCACACATGAAACAAGTTCTGAACAACTGCTGTTTACTACCCAGGATATTAAAGTAACCCTAAGCAGCATCAATATAATTTGGTATGGTGATCTGGGTGAGATGGCAAACCATCTGTGATGGTTCAGGAGTTATTCCTACTGTGGAGCAGAAGCTCTCAATGGAGAGGCAGGAAAGACAGAGGAGAATGGTAAATCGCTACGGTCATCTGACTGTAGCAATAGTAATGAGCCTCCTCAGTTGTTTTTTATTAGTCTGCTTTAACATACTTCGAAGAAGTGTTTGTGTTAACAGAAGTTGGGCGTGCTTCATCTGAAATTCTAGCCCTGTCCCTTCAATGGGCCTTTGCTAACAACTCATTTAGTGTAACCATCTTACATTTTTCTGTCTGTAATTATTCTCTATCATTTTACTGAAAAAAAAAAATACTTCTGTCTAGTGCTGTGAACTCTGATTTGCTTTGTCGATACATGCATCACTCATATTCACAGTAAACACTTGTAAAATACAAAATAAATGGATTTGTAACAGTGCAACAAAGTAATGCAGCTGGAGTTACATAGAGGGAGCTCTTGCTTTGTTTTTCCAATGCAGTAATGCAATAAATACTTCTGGTCCAAGACATTTTGAGTCGGGATAAAGATTATTTGCTATAGGCTAAAGCAATAGAACCCAACAGTATTGTGGCATTTCCTGACTTCCTCATTTATCTGATACAGAATAATTAATTTTCCTTAAAATGCAGATGTTTTCAGCTGCTGTTTCATATACAGAAGTTAAATGAATAAACTCTGACATTGGAGCTTCAGGATCTCAAAGATATTTCTCCTTCTAGGGTGTATAAAATAAAAAGACTAAACCTACAAAGTTATCTATAGAAGAATTAATACTTGTCATGAACCTTGTGTAGCTTGGTTCCTTCCTTTATCTTGGGTTTGCAACTATGTATTTGGTTCCCATCATTGTTAACCTGTTATTTAATCTGCAGATGCAATTCAAAACCTTTCATCTGTTCAGTGTGCTTGTTGTGTTTCAATTTTCCTTTTCCTGGAGTTGTTTGCTTTTCAGAGAATGTTTGAAGTCTAGCTGCTAAACAAACACTAGAAAGAATGAGGTTTCCTTCCCTGTTACTTATATGGGAACTTTAAAATTCATTTTTATCACAGATATGTGAAAGCATTTTCTTTTGTAGGGAATCAGACAGGAGAACATGCTTCATAGACCCTTAGGGTGGCAGACAGAGTTCTGTGCAAGGAAAAGAGACACTTCAACCAAAATCTTCAGCTGTGTATAGTAACAAAACAAATACTCTTATGGGTGTGATTTTCTACAAGTGGCAGTCTCTCTTTTGTACCAATTTTCTACCCAGCATTGTACTCATTTTACAGTTGTTTACAGTCTACAAGCTAGACAAGAAATATTTTTAAATACTTATATGTTACATGAACCAGCTGGCTGTCAGTCATGAAGGGCTAAATAAGCTTGCTGCTGAGACTGTAAGTTCTAGTAAGTTCTGCTCTGCAGTAAGCTCTCATAAATTCTGCAAGCTGTGTTTTGAGGTGCAGGTGCATAACATTCTCTCACATCGTCATTCTCCCTGTCTGAGTTATTCCAATAAATCTGTAGAACATGAAAGATTTAACATACATCTAGAATAAAGATAATTTCAGTAAGGTCAGTGAAGCTCTTGTTTATAGAGGTGAAAGTCTGTTGCAAAATCTTTTAAAATACTTTAGAGAGCAGATTTTTTTGTCAGATTAATGGTTTAAAAACTCCTAAGAAATAGATTCACTACTTCACCTGTTTACTGTAAAGACAGCTGCACTTTAATATCTCTTTAAAATATTTTATGGGTCTGCAAGTAGGTATCACAGGTATCACAGGGTGTCAGGGGTTGGAAGGGACCTTGGAGACCTTAGAGTCCAACCCCCCTGCCGGAGCAGGATCATATAATCTAGCACAGGTCACAAAGGAACTCAGCCAGGCGGGTTTTGAAAATCTCCAGAGAAGGAGACTCCACAACCTCTCTGGGGAGCCCATTCCAGCGCTCTGTGACCCTTACAGTAAAGAAGTTCCTCCTCATGTTAAGGTGGAACCTCTTGTGCTCCAGCTTATATCCATTCCCCCTTGTCCTATCACAGGGCACAAGTGAGAAGAGGCTGTCCCTTTCCTCTTGACACTCAGCCCTCAGATATTTATAAACATTGATCAGATCCCCTCTCAGTCTTCTCTTCTCCAGACTAAAGAGCCCCAGGTGTCTCAGCCTCTCCTCGCAAGGCATGTGTTTACTGTAATAGACAATCCGAAGTTTTAACTGATCCAGCAGCATCAGTAAAGCAGAGTCACTAGTAGGAAGCAATGCTGTTGAAGGTCAGATGCTGTTCACTGATAGCCTGATTGCCGAAGAGGCTCCTTTTGATATTGCTTGTCTGAGAAAGCGTCTTTGTCTTTTGGAAATGAGAGGTCAATACTCTTGGGCCACCTAATTTCAGAGAATCCCATGATAGGGAGACAAGAGTCATCTCATCCTGCTCCTTGTTGGTTTTTGTTTGTTTTTTTTTTTGAGGACTGCAGTATATTGTGGCCCTTGGAAAGCAATTCTTTGGAGGCTGGTTATAAAGTCCTATTCTTGGTAAGCTCTGAGGAAGGATGTTTTGGCCTGGGAAACAGTGAAGCATATACCTGGATTTTAGCAGGAATAAAATGTGTGTCTTCTGACTCAGTCCCCAAATTCTACTACACTGTCAGAGTAAGGTAGAGCTCCTGATATGGTAATGTGTAATAAAGTTGTAGAATAGGTATGGTGTAGTAAGGTTGGAACTAGAACAAATCCTAGAAGGTCTTCTGTGTGAATGCAGGAACGACACTTTATGGAGAGGTGCTTATACTGGAACGGCCCTCGCAAACGGTGTGCACATTAACACCAACTAAAAGGAAAAATGTCAGCGATAAAATTATAGCACTTTTTCTATATTGTATTATCCCTGAAAAATATTGTAAGAAAAGTAACCTGATAAATGGTATTCTTGAAAAATGTGGGACTTCTTTTTTGGTAAATTGTAAAAGTGGAAGGCAAAAGGAGTAATAAAAATTGAAATCTTTCGTGCAGTTTTTCTTTGGTAAAATGTTTAGGAACATTTCAACCAATGCTACAAAATTTCTGGGTTAAGCTGAGTTCAGACATGCTCTTCTGCAAATGGTCTTTACATTTTGCAGTGAATTCGTAGTAAGCTTTTTTATTATTGTGAGCTGGGTGGTCTGTCAAAAAACCCCAAAACCCTTTATGAAAATACCACTACAAGAAAAACTGGAGAACTGTGGCCAGTGTATTTTACAGCCGTGTGTTGATAAGCATAGATACTTGTCAGCGTGGATAAAATCCTAGAGTGTCAGTACTAAAATTCTTCTACTTCTGAAAAAAATATGAGACTGTCCTTTGATTTATTTATATCATATATATTATCTAGTAAGCTTATAGTCTGGCCTTCATTTTTGCTCCTGTATACTGTAAATGGAGTTTTCCTGAGTGCAGCCCTTATGTGTTACTGTAAGAAAATAATAATATTTGTAGAGAATAGTACTACCAACTCTGTCCTGTAGTAATGACATTTTATAATCATGCAATGCTCGGTGTTTGATCCCAGATGAGAGAAAATTATATTGTTCTACATACCCTTACTTATAATTGTGTCTTGAATATACACATACACATGTATGAGTTACAATGTTTCTGCATTTACAGTGTTAACTTTTAAATGCTTGTATTTGCAGTGTCTGATTTAGTGATAATTACAGTAATCATTGTGTTACTTGTATGTAATTGTAAGTTTTAACTCTGACTTGACTTACTTTTGGTCCAGCTTTTGAATTTACTAGTCTGCATAAAGAATAAAATGTGAAATTCTGGATTGAGATATTTCTGATTATCCCAAGGTATTGCTCCCGTATTGTTTAAAACTCCAATTATGTATGTTATGTACAGAACATTTTAGTAAATACTGTCTTATTTGGTGCATATGTATGCCTCAGAGTAGCAAAGCCTGAAAGATTTGAAACAAAAATTTACACTGGGTCTGGTGAGTAAAATAAGAATGTTCCTAAGTCTGGAAAAGGATCATGCTAGAGAACTTTTAATCACCATTGAGCAAGTTGCACTGCAAATCTGGGTCCTGAAAAGATCAGAAATAGCTGATGTCATATCACACTTTCATCAGACTTCTTGGCATGAAATGAACATTTCTTATGGCATTTGTTCAGAATAGCCACTGAATTACATCATGCAAACTTATTGCAGATTAAAAAGAGTGATAATTTGAGCTACTTTTAACAAAGCCACGCGGAAATATTGTCATTCTGCTTGGATTTAGTGAACCTAGATGTAATACTTTGTATAATTTTGTTTTATACATTTTGATTGATTTTCTTTGATGTACATTTTGTAAATTGATGCAAAATATTCATAACCCCCCCAAAGTAGGCTTATATTCATAGAATATATTATAAAAATACTCTATTACATACTCAGTGCACTAACACTTGATTATTCAAAACTGAACAATGACTGGAGTCTATCCAAATGCAGACAAATGCTAAATACTGCCAGTATGCTGCCAGTATAAAACCAGTCTCTCTTGCTAGTATTCAGTGTCCCTAGGGGAGTAGTGACCCATACATTGCCATCCATAATAGCTACTTTCCCAGGAACAGAGGGGAAGAGAATGTTTGTACAACCGACTTCGGTAAGTTGAATTGCTTTTTCTTCATATTTTATTGTAGTGTAGTAGCAATCAATGCACCCGGTGAGAAGACTGTCTTGCTAATTGAGTTTTCAGAGTTAGAGGCATGAGAATCAGTCAGAGCTCTCTACTCATCTGTTATGCTACCTTATTTTCTAGTTTGCTTTTATATTGTCCTTTCTGTCCAGCAGTGAGGTTCTCATTGTTTGTTTGATTTTGTAACGTCCAACTCTTTATCAACTTATTTGGAATATCATTACACAGGTCATTTTGATCTTTTGAGCACTAAAATATAGTGCCCTTACCACAACTATCTAAGAGCCAAGATTGTATATGGGAGACAAAGAAGAAAAGGAGTCCAGGAAGTCTTAAATTAGGATTTTCCCCATCTTAAACAAGGCCTACAAGACAAAAATAGCCCCACATTTCTTAGCAAAGGAGGATGTTTCTGATAGCAATCATCTGATTCAGACAAATTCTTAAATAAGGATAAGGATAAGCAACATAACTCATTAAAGAAGTAGTCTTCCCCTTTGACACAAGTTCCACATTCTCTCCAGAGTTTATGACCATGGGAAAGGAAGTACAAATGTTCCTGGACTTTTATGGGCCAGACAGTCAGAGTCTGAGCTATTCCAGAAGAGCCTTATCTTCCTCTTCCATGTGATAGTTCTGTCCTCTAGTTCACGAAGACAAGCTATTCGTGGCATGTCTAGAAAGATTCAAGAGTTGAAGAAAATACCATGCACTGTGAGAACAATGTTGATGGGAAAGACCTCCTTCATGACAACAGCAGGACAGGATTTTTTGTCCTTAATATGTACAACTACATTCAATGATAGAGATGGACTGTAAGATTTTGCTTTAGCAGAGCAAGATTTCACTGGTGCCTCATCTGTTGTTTCTTTTCAACTCTTGTTTGTTTGTTTATTTATTTATTTATTTTTAACCGGAGCACTCATCTGTGTCTTAGTAGGTGGAAAGAAAGCAGCAGAAAGCCATGTGAAAGCTCGGGCTGTCAGGTAGAGAGGACACTGTTGCAAAGACTGTCAGACTTACAGAGACAGGCACAACGATTCCTTAGTGCAGTCTGTAGCTGAAGGCATGCAGCACCTTTAATGGGGGAAGCTAATTCTAGAGAAAAAGTGTTCAGCAGGTGGTGATGGTGAAGGACGAAGACGATAACAATGACAATTCTACATCATGCTGTTCCTCTAGTTCTATATACTTTTTGTGAGGATTTGCTCAAATTCCCTGGCAGTTGTTCTTGTCACTCATGCTATTTGTAATAAACGGAGTATGCTAAATAGATACAGATGTTGCATTCTGATTGGTATGTTATTGAATAATGTCTACTGAATATTCAAATAACTATAAAAATTT
The DNA here is from genome assembly GCA_033439905.1 of Ceryle rudis. Lineage (NCBI taxonomy): Eukaryota > Metazoa > Chordata > Aves > Coraciiformes > Cerylidae > Ceryle > Ceryle rudis. Next base: position 25,722 of record JAAGNO010001840.1, read on the forward strand.
TGTTGTGTCCTTTGTCATGTGTTTTGATTTTCTCTAGAACTAACTAAAATTTACAAAAATGAGATAAGGAGCAGGGAGGGAAAGAGTGGTGATTCTCTTGCCAGTGGTAGTTGCTTCCCATAAGAACCTACCACAAAGCACATCTGATGACAACTGGACTGAATCTTTCAGTTGGGCATCCTCTGAAAGGAAAGAAATTCTACGATTTGATCCGAGGCACATTATGTAAGGCTGATGGGGAGGTTCACATGAACAGTGTACTACAGGTCTAAACTAAAACCTGAATGCAGCTATGCTCTATGAGGAACAGCTTGGTGGCTATTCAGAAAGTCCAGAATGAGGGTCAGGGAAGAGGCAGAGATCTCAGATAATCAAGACTTGGACAACTGAAGTTACGGGCTCCTGCTATGAATGCTGTGACTGCATTATTTGTTTCTCTCCACAGACATAAAGCAGTCACAGCTGAAGCTTGGCAGTGGGCTACTTGTGTCAGTGTGTGTTGACATTTGGGTCAAGTGTGATCTGAAAATGGCTGCTAGATCTGGACTGTGGATTTGCATGGTGCTTGTTTTCTGAATTATAGAGGTTTACATGGAAATTAGGAGCTAATCTCTGCCAAGCATATCAGTTCTGGGTTTGAACAAGAGCCTTCCATAGAAATGCTACATGCATAGCTCAAGCAGGGCGGTACTCCATGAGTCAGGCACTTCCGGTGTTTAGCAGCAACAGATTTTTATCAGGACTTTTAATTTAGATATTTTGGTTATTTCTGTGATCTTATATCTCTTTCTTAAGAAGAACAGAATTCATAACTAACAAATATATTTGGTGGCTTTGTATTAGAACCGTTCATGGTGCTTACAGTCATGATTAAGGAATTGTCCTCTTAAGCACTGTACAAAATAGAAGAAGGGACTGAGCTATGAAGAATATAATATCAGAAAGGCAGAAGAAGTGGAAGAAGGAGAAGAATGTTTGTCTCATTAGTCTAATGGCACTTGTCTCCATGTTTCTGTGCTTCCTAATAGAATTCTTCGTTCCGTTTGCTGCTGCTGTGTGATGGTGATGGTGTCATGATGCATCACTTAATTGTATAACAGCTATTCATATTGTTTGCTACTTTCTTTTGCAAGGTAACTGACTTATTTTCAAATATACTTAATTCTTCTAACAAGTTCTCACCCCTCTTGTGATTACCTTTTTGGCTACAAGGTTTTCTGTCTCTGGCCTGATTCTGTAAAGTAGAGAGCTCTGTTAACTCGAGTACCTCAAGCTTTAGCTCCTTCCAGGGTCAAACCTTGTCTAATTGCAACATAAATGATCCAAATTGAAGACTATAATGCAAAGGTTGAATGACATTTCACTGACAAGTCAATCGAGTAGAAATTATAGAAGTATTCATCAGTGTAGAATTCCTAATCTTTCTTGATTGTTATGTGTTGTTGTCCAGTCTGCACTAATGCAAATTCATAATGGGCTTTCTGATGTCACCTTAGCTATCTCTTGTAATATCATTGTTTGATCTGTTTATTAAGAAAGAAATTGTATTCTCATGTATTTAATTTAAAAGTTGATAAGAATGGACTGTAGATAGTGGAAGGAGCTGCCAATTCATTATTGTAGGAAGTGGAGAGTAGAGAATTATCAAGAGAAAATGTTTACGCAGATACCCAAAAGGAACATTTGGACATATCAGCTATATTAGCAAAGTTAATTGTTAAGCATAACCAAAATCCCTTCCGTCTAATTACACCAATCCCCAAATTCCATGAAAAAGCAACTGAGCCATACACAGCTGGAAGAAGGGCATCAAATGCAGCTGTCTTGCTCTTTTTAACAGAGGATTAAAAAGATTCAAGAGATCATTATGATAAACAGAAACCTTTTCCTCATGTAAACTGTGGGGACAGTCTGTTTGCTCTCTGCTTTCTCATGAGTGTCCAGAGATAATGATAACATGTAATTTTTCCTCCAAAAATCTTATGTAAGGCAAAAAACTGGCTTGTAACTGAGCATAAAAACTTTATTCCTGAATGCCATATCATTCATGGCAAATTCAATATCGCTTTACTGACTCTTAACTAGAAGCAGAAAATATTATTTGGTCATATCAGAATATTTTTTTCTTTAGACAAACTGTTTGGTTGGACATTGGGGTGGTTTTTTTTTTTGTTTCTCTTTCAAATGCTTCCTGTAATTTTCTAAATCTCTTTAAAAATGAAAAGTGCTGGGTTTTTTTGTTAAATTCTTATTTAGAAAATACATTGCAAATGACTTACTACACAAGGTTTAAGACTAATATTTTCGAAAACACTTTTTGTGCACTGATGTGAATCACACATATATATCTCAGTTTGATTTCTGACATCTTTTTATGATATATTCATTCAGTATTACTAATTCCTGCTCACTGACATTTTTGTTTTCTCTCCTCTATAGAAAATTATCTAAATATGACAAAAAATGCAGTAATCATGTAAAATATTTTTAGAGAAACAAAGAATTCTGTTGACAGGGAAAAAAAAATCATTAATCTTCTATCTGTCAGCATTTCTTTGTTTTGAGACTTCTCTTTTTAGAATATAAATAGTATGTGTATTGTACAGATATCCGGTACTGAAATGGAATTGCTAATGCCATTTACAAAGAACTGGATTTTACTCAGCAGGAGCATTAATTAAGTCAAGGTACTAGTCAAAATGTAATCTGGCCTTTAAAGCATCCTTAAACCTAAACATCCACTGACATGAAATGATTATAGGAAAATCTGTCACAAGACTGTAAGTATGTCACCCTTGTATGATGAGTAGGAATTTCAATCCAAGCTGTCTTAGTTTGTCACCTGTTTCACATGACAGTAATTGGCAAAGAATTATATCATCAACTGGCATGCAAACTGGTGCAGCAAATGGGAGAACTCCAAAGGTGGAACCCAAGTGCCCTTGCTCCTCTACGTACCTGATGATAATCCTGTGTAAGAATGTGCTGCATGAGTCTTTTTGCTCGATCCTGCAGTAGACTACGATTGCATGCATTTAACACTGCAAGTTTTTTTTAATCTCACTCAGTACAGAAATAGGACATCTTGTGTCCTTTGGGAGGATTGGCAGTCTGGCCTCTACAACCTGGAATCCCATCGCAGTTTCCTGGAACCTGTAGAGTTAAAACTGTCCTATATCCAGCATGACTTTACACCTTTGCTTGTCTGACAAGTTTTCTTGTCTGTCCTGGGCTTGCCTTTTCATATGTACTATTTTACTATGATAGTGTACAACGGTCTTCTGGGATCATTTCTACACTAGGATACAATGATGACATAAACCCCAGTAAGTTAGTTTTCATTGTATCCTAATAATGCTGAATTTTAAATAGAATTCTGCTTTGATTATGCAATCTTATGGACTGCTTTCTTACCAGCCAAACTATTTTAACTTGACCTTCACTTTAATATTTAAAAAACCCCAACATGTGTTCATTCTCTTTAATTAACACTGGTTGTATTTCCTCCATGCCGAAAGCTTCATAGTAAAGTCTCATTCACAAGTTAGTCAGTCGTAATATGTTCTAGATACAATCATCTGTGACAAAATACTAGGTAAAATGAAAGACACTTGATAGCATAATTTTTTTTGATAATACTCGTCTTTATTTTAAGTGGATATTTTGTGGTATTTTTCTCTTTATTCTTTTGTTGTTTAACCACAGACAAATCTGATCCCACTAAAAAGATGCTTTCAACATGTTTGCTTTCTTAGAAAATGCTGAAGTTGAAATCTTTAAGACTACTTACTAAGACTTTTACTTTTTAAAAAATCAAATAATTATTTGGAACAATTTTAATACCAGCTAGTATGTCTCATGCATATAAACCACTTTCAATCTAGCAATTATTTGCTTTGAACTCAAGGGTGTAATCCCTTATTTTAAATATATTAGCAGGGTTCTGAACAATACAAAAATTTCTTTGTATTTAAATGAAATATAAGAACTAACATTCATATGTCTCCTTAAGCACTTTCCTTATCTCCATAAGCATATCCCCTTATCTTAAGATTCTCCTTATCTCCATAAACAGAGTCACTAAAAAGTCATAGCAATGTATGTGTTTCTCCAATAGTACGAGGAAAAAACAGAACTAAAGTAGGAAAAGAGTACATTCTGTAGAAGACAACCTACATTTTTTGACAGTAACTTGCTGCCAACCCAAGCTGAGCAACGGGTTTAAAAAAGTCCCATATTACTCTCAGTATTCAAAGGCCCTATTTCAAAATGAAGTGAGATTAGATAGTCCTTTTGTTTGCTTTGTTACGTATTGGAAAGGGTTAAGACAGTGTGAGTACTTTCAGAAACATATCTGCCTTGGTGCACGTCACATTGTACTGGACATGAAAATTACGCTTGATCTAGAAAAATAAACATCTTAAAAAGAACAGCTGATTTTCAGCTGCTGGACTTTATTAAAAGCTTACCCTAAAGGTGACCTCTAAAGTTTTAGCAAAATATACATTGGAACAGGTAGAAAACATTCCATTCTACTAATAAATGTACTGCAACTACAGATAGGATCTGCGTGAATTAAGTGATTTCATAGGCACAGCTGGTCCTTTCTAAACACAATACAGCATAAATTCGAAGGTCAACAGTAAGATTTGCTTTTCTATATTAAGTATAATTATTCTTACAGGAAATAAAGTGTGTGCTATAGAAGTGTAGGCATAGATTTGCACAGGTTTGTTTATCTTTATTCATATCCTGGCCTACATATACTACTTTGTAACAGAAAGCAAACTGGTTGGTTTCCATGGGAAGAAAATGTAATTTTTTTTCCTTTTACAGAACAAATATATAAGCACACTCCGCTTTATATGACTAGCATTACCCCAAATCAAGTTTAAAGTTAGTGAGGTCAAGATCACTTTTTATGCAATGTGCATGCATTGAAATATGCAGGCTACTTATCCACTTCTAGATAATTTTTTAAGAATTATAAGGAAGCAGTAATTGAATTGAGTAACAGTTGGTAAACGGAGCAACAAGTGTCACAATATCACATTTTGGGGGTTTTCATCACCTAATAACAAAGAAGCATATTGAAACAAAGTGATATATCAGCCTCTTCCATTTTTCTGTAATAAAGTACAATTGGCCTTGTATCTTCTGATTTCTTTGTAATAAAATGCAAAACCAGTCTGAACTAGAAGAAAAACTCAGATTCTAATTAACTGCTGATTTTTAGTAAATCTTGATTAGTTCTAGTCAGTGGGATCCTTTATTGACTTTGCGAGGGCCGAGAAAGGAACTTGGTCACATCTATCAGAGTTAACATGAAGAAAGAGAGATTATTATCTATTTGGACTCGGTTTGGTTTTGGCTTTCACTCTTGTTTCCCAAACCTTTGTTTGAAGCTCAGATGGAAGAAGAGAACTGAATTAACTGAACCATGGGAGGCCAATATTAAATACAGAGAAGTGTGTGATTGCCAGTGTTCCTGTGAGCTTGGTGGTTGTAGCTGATGAGAGCATAACTGGACATCTGAGCAGCTACTCCCACAGAGGGGATACCAGTTTTTATTTTTCTTTGCATTCTTCTGGGTAGGAGAGGCTCTCAGAAGAGACAACAGATTCTGTTCTGTCTCTTCAGAGATCCAATAGCACACAAGGCTCCCTGCATGGAGGCTTGCATCTCACTATTTCTTTTTAGCAGTATGCATATTCCTGATAGAAACATTTTGATGTAAAAACTCCTCTCTCCTAGAAACTTTCTTCTAAGGAGCATTTTTATGTTGTGAAAAGAGATTTTACAATATAAAAAGCATTTACACTAACAGTCCACTTTAACATGCCCAGTAATGTTTTACTGGACACGAGGGCATCCTGGTGTGCACGCTCTTGGCATCCACAGAGTTTTCTTCAAAGCATCATCTTTGTGGCTGAGAAATGAAATGAATAATTTAACAGCCCTCTCCCTAGCTTTCCTGTCTGAAACTCATTTGTATACACATATACTGACTGGATATGTAGTCTGAGGCAGAATTTTCAATCAGAGGATACCTCTGGCTTACTTTTAAGAATGACAGCAGGGAAAACATGTATTAAACTGAAAGGAGAGAGAAGGGTGAAAGAACGACTGACGAGAAGGAGATGGTAGTAATGTAAAAATATTTATCCTTCCATTTTAAGAAGTATGATAAAAAATATTTTACTATTGCACACATTTTCTCAGCAATGAAGTATGGCATTCTGAAACATCAGAATAAAAATATATTTCTTAGGTGTTTTACTTTTTTATCATGATAGACTGCTTTTAGCCATAAATAGCTTTCTGCGTTCACTTACTTAACAGAAAATTTTGTGCTACATTCTCACACTTCTGGCATTCCAAGCATGAAAGCATACGTCCTCAAACTGTTTGGAGACTGAATGGCACAGAGATTGTTAACAGTGCACAGGCACCTTCGTTTAGACAATAGAGTAATAAATCTTCAGGTTCTCTTGCCCATTTGCTAGCAAACAGAGGCTTTGAGTAATGTCCCAGTTAGGTTACTTCTATTGCTTATATTCCCATATTCACATGTATTTGTCTTTCAATTTGAAATCTCTCTTTAAAAAATAGGGAAGCTGGTTTTTAAAACCAAGGTACTTTATAGGTAGATTTAACTGTATATGTAAAGTATGGAAATGTAAACTCTTATTTATCATATTGTATTTTAAAGCAACTTATGGTATTTTCCTATGGATTTACTGCTTTTAGTTCAAAATCATGAAGTTCTACAAATACTGGATATTATTTACACACTATTGCAACTAGCTTGATTTCCTTACTTGATAAATGTTTGGGCATTGTCACCATGGATACTGTGCATATTCATTTAATATCTTCTGATAGAAATAGTGGTGATAGCTCCATGAAATTGCTTTCTATCTAAGAAATTGTTTATACAAATCTTCTCTTGAACTGAACACAAAAAAAGGTAAACTATTATAACTGATCTAAATTCTTCCAAAACACAAGACACTTATGGGGAAACAACTAGGCAGAAGGTCACATTAGAAATATTTTCCAAATAAAACAGCTTCACACATCTCACTGGGTGGGAAACTTGGTAGGACATTGAATTCCTAGGTGTTCCCCTTGTTTGTATGGAAGATCCATACATACCTGGTTTTCTAATATACTTCCTGGTAATTTTATTTTGTGAGATATAAAGTAAATATTCTGAGTATAGAGTGTAAAACTATTTAGCCTAATACAGGAATAATAGGAGAAGTGTTAAGTAGAAGAAGAACATTATTCCTTTTTCAGATTTAGATATACCTAGTAAAACATTGTTTAAAACATGGTATTACCTCATATTTGACTGGTAAGAACTTACACAATGTTTTTCAGCGCATGAAATCTAGGAGAGAGTGTCCTGCAGAATTCAAAACTGGTACAAAAGAAGCGTCTTTTATTAGGTGAGATAACAAAGTTAAGAAAATGAACATTCATACATTCAGAAGTTATATATACTTTTATTTACTCTGACACAGAGCTAAAATGATGAGCAGCATAGTGACATTTTCAATACAAAACATGTCAGTGTACAATAGAGATTCCATGCTGGCTTTACAAGGAATGAGCCCTTTATGTTTCAGTCTGTGAACACAAAGAAGTTGTTCAGCTACATCCAGTTACATTTTCAAATACATTTTGCTGGAAGAAGGTGAATATTGAATGATTTTTTCAGTCTATTTCAAAGGAGTTTATTTATCCAATTCCCATCATCTTATAAAACAGTATTAAACAGCAATAACTAGAACCTGTAATATCTGACAACAATAGACGTTAGATATGACTGATATGATGTACTGCAAACATGGTTACCCATTTTCCTATCTTAAATAGTGATAAGAGGGAATAGGGAAAAAGCTGTTTCCTTGTAAACTTCTTCATGTCCTTGGATGTGTCCCTTTACAGGAGGCCACTAGTTTGAACAGTCTACCAAAACCAGGTTTTTGTGATTTAATTAAATCCAAAAATGAGCTTTCCAAGTCATCTCTGAATTTTATGGTGACATAGTCTTTTTGCACAGTGAAAAGCTTTAGATAAAAGAACTTAATAGCATACTTTCCCTTGAGGAAAGTATGTATTATACATACTTTTGTACGTATTATACATACTTTCCTCAATAAATTTTCTCACTATTTTATATTTATTTATATATTTGTAAGTAAATCTAAAGTGAAGACTGAGGAAAAACCAAAAGCATCATCAAAACTAAATACTCCATTTGAGAATTAGGTTTGTAATTGCTTTATTTGGATCAAAACAAAGCTAGTAACTATTTCCAGGCTCACAGCAAATAGTTCACTTGAAGCCTATTCTCCTTGCTTGAATTCTTTGACCTTCCTTACCAAACTTCAGTTTCTACACTGACTGGAACCTCTGTACAGTGAAAAATACAGTGAACAGATACAGGCACTAGAGGGAGACATGAGCACGTTAACTTAACCAGAGTTAGACCATCATAATATTTCAGTCTTGGGAGAATTTCCTCCGCAGGCCAGATGAAACATTAGTTCTGAAGAAGGTCTTTGGATACAAACTCTCGAAAGGTTTAATGTATGATTGGTCGTGATTTTCAGAGCTCTAAAGAATATTTTATGATCCACTTCAAATTTAAATCAAGTTGCTTACTACTAGGTTATGTCTTCACTAGCATAGCAGCAGTTAGACATATTCTTTCAAATACACAACAATACACTATTGTAAAGTCTGACATTTAGAGAGCATATTATTGCAAGGTCCTTTACAAGCTCTGCTGTTTAAAGCTGCCTGTTTATTTCTGTATATAAATTATTTCTGATCTACTCACTATTTTAGGAGAAACAGACTGATGCTAGGCAAATGTGTGGCATTCAGTTTGAAATTTTATCATGAAACAAAACTTTTTATTTTCTTTTGCAGAGTATATTTAGAAGTAAGAGACAGAGATTTCCATGTAAGTTTGTGGTTTAATATAAAATGTCACCATCTGTTTAGGTTTTTTCTTTTTTCTTTTTTCCTTTCTTTTTGTAAACTTGCTTGGTAAAAAAAGTGTAATAAATGTATTGCATTATTATTGTAGTTACAACTGCTTTTATTTATTCAAGAAAACACTTTACATCCAACCGTCTAACCTACTAATGTTTTAGACACATGGAACAGGCACTGTTTGTAAGAACCTTATCTTTATCTGGCAAAGCAATCAGCGAAGATCCAGACATTCTGTGACCTGTAATTGGATATTGAAAGATAGATACAATTTGTTTGTGCAAACCATCTGTATAAAATCAGGGTGTTTGCCCAAAGGTATGCTCAACTTAGGTATTCTTCTCAGCCATATTCAACTCTTTGGGAGGACTATATTGCTTTCTCTGCTTTTTATAATTCTATTGGCAACGGTGATTTGTGCATAAACAATATGGTTCATACACAGCCCTTTAAAAATATGTGTCTATTTGACATCTTTAATACTTTTTATGGTAGCTCTTTGATTTTTTTTTCAGGGTAACAAAAATACTTTGCTGATATATTACCCATGTTTTTGTTTATATGAAACAATGTTGGTAGGGAGCATTGACTAATGGAACAATGTGGGTTGGGAGCTATGCACTTTAAGGAGAAATTTAGCTCTTACCACTAGCTCTGTGTCCAGCTTTGGATAATTTCTTAATGCTGTCTCAGAGAACATTGTTATAATATTTCTGGCTTCATTTCCAAGAAAGTGATTTCTGTGTTCTCTCTGGATAACGCCAGTTTGTCAATTCTTAAGATAACATCCCTCAAGCTCAGAAATTATTACTGGAAAGTAAACAGTTTATTCATGTACCACATACCAGCTGTCATTCCCCAACCCCATGTCATTCCCCTGCCCCATGGCAGGGGGTTGGAACTAGATGATCTTTAAGGTCCCTTCCAACCCAAACCATTCTATGATTCTATTGAGAAAAAACCCAAAACCAAAACCAAACCCAACCAACCAACAACAACAACAACAAAACCCCATAAAAACAACCCCCCCCAAAAAAACAATAAAAGAAGACAAAGCAGATGAAACAAAAAAGCTAGAGGGTTGTAATAGGAAGCTCTGCTTTACCCATCTGTAGTGTGTGGGTTTGCCTGTATGTGTGTGTCATTTTAGTTACTAAGATTTTCTATTAATCTAGCTATAAGTGAGACATTGCACGTAAGTTTATTTGTCTATCCTTATAGTATAAGAAAATCTTTTTCAACAAATTGGAAAAGTAAATTAACAGATTTCCACTCCTACTTTGTCTCACTTTGGTATGCAGTGCTTGCCAAAGGTCAGAAAACTAATAGTCCAAGACTCAAGGAAATTCTGACAGCATACCTTGTCTTTATTTCTGTAGTGGCAAAGTAGTGCTAATAATATGCATGTCTGTGAGTAGTCAGCAATGAATGTCTTTACAGCGTTTTGCAATTGTCAAACCCCTGACCATTAGGAAAGTTTTAATGAAATTATGAAATAGACTATAAAGACAGATGCTATAAAGTATTTTCTACATCACTGAGTTATCATTTTAATGAGGTAATCCTTTTATGTTCAAAATATATATAGACAAATACATATATTGGTGTTCATATCTATATATAAAGTAGTTGCTGGTAAGATCGTGATGGTTTTTTGCAGTCCCCTTCTCAGTAGTGTCATATTTTTCATTGGTATTTCTCTACAAAAAAGTATTTCTAATTATTCAATTAAAAAGCAAGAAGAACCATGAAGAAAGGCTCAGAATGAGGTAAAACCATTCAAAAGACATTGAAAAAATCCAGTAGAATAAGACTACAAGCTGTTGTGTCTTATTAGAGCCAGTGCCTACATGCCTGAGGAAAAACTTCATATGAATAATTGTTAGGCTGTTGCATAATTTGTTTATTCCTGATGCTGCATGCAAAACACTAACATAAATGTGTGAGATATGCTTCATGTTCTTAGCACAGAGGAGCTTTTCAAAAGATCCATTCTTTGCTCCAGAATATAGATGCATTTGTCAGAAGCAATGGAAAGATACGTAAATATATATATGTCCATATATATGATGTTAACTAGATGATGGTTAGGTTTACATCATCTTAAGTGAGTTGGGATATATGGCCATTCACACATTCATCCTGTGTCCTGATGACTATTTAATTATTTATAAATTGTGACATCATCAGTAAGAGACACTAAGAACCTTTACCTTCAGTAAATGGGTAGTCAGGTTTCTCACCTAGGGTAGCAGTTCAAGTTACTGCTTGGCACTATACAGAATGCGGGATCAAACCTGTTGTTCTCCATCCAGGCATGTTCTCTAGTTGTGTGGTTTGGGGAGTCCTTTATGCTTCCTACTTGATAAAAAACCGCTTTCATAAACAGATGACCACTATTAGGTAACCAAAAGCAGGATGTTTTTGATGAAAACCACAACTACGGAAGTAGTTATTTCCAGTCAGGATAGGTAACTAAGCCTTACTCTTTGCTACCTTTCATTGCCAGCTCCTTCTCAGATTCTTACGATCTTTTTATATGTTCTTAATTCATATTGTGCACTACATGAGAAACTCAAATGTCTAGTGTGGGATTCAGAATTTAACCTCCATTCATTTACTCCATTTTTACCTTGTGCCTTCCATGCCATAAATTCAATTTCTTATGTTTTCATTTTCAAATTTTTTCAGCTATCAGAGAAAACTTCTCAGGTAATACTAGACTACGTTCCAGTAATAATATAAACCTACTTAAAGGATACATAACAATCATTATGGTAAAAATGTACTGTGGTCAGTAAAATTACTTCTGTATCTTTGAAAGAAAATATTTTCCATTTCTGAAAGCATGTATTTGCTGTTGATGCAATGCTGTATAGATGAAGCCTTCACAAGATCAGGGCTGAGTTGCTGAGGGTTTTCTTCTTTTCTGAAGAGACATGAAAAATGGAAAGCAACTTTAATTAATATATTTTTTATCACTTTGATTAAAATAAATGAAAACGGTTTACCTGTGCTCTAAATTACTTGCATCTCTGTAACAACAATAATTCTCTCAGTGACAGTTTTTGCACTAAGTATTGTATACCAGGATCCTAGTATTTTCAGTTGGAGGTACATTCATACAGATGTGTTATAAATACCTTAGGACAAATATCTGAAGTTGATGTCGGCAATTATGATTACAGTGTGTACTAACACAGTGTGCATCTCACTACTGTGCCCTATCTGCTCGGTGAAATACTAATAGCATTGCAAATATTTTTCCCACATGCATCTGAGCATTCAATGGATGTTCAAGTGACTTGTGTTTACTCTATGTTTAACTAACTGGTCTTAATATATCGCTTTATTATAACTTCATGATTGGGAAGATGCTTCCTAGTTATTGTCTATTACAAGCTTTCTTTCTTCCTGAAATACAAGCCATTTATCATTGAAAATATCATTTAACTGGCACTGGGAACCTTATGCAAAGATAGACAGTTGATTTTGATGTAATTCACTCCACTTAGTTAAAACATGGTTGCCTTATAAACTCCACTAATGTCAGGAAAACTTGATGCTTAACTTTGCCTTATAGCTCTATGTAGGGTCAACTTAAAGTCACAAAGACTGACACAATTAGGTAAACTCTTGGAGGGATTATATGCATATTCTGGACACCTATTAGCCAGAAGAAAACCACTTTGAAGTCTGAGATCTGTAAAGCTGAAGACAAGCTAAATACAGACTCTTTTATATCTCTGACATGTTGGATAGATTAGTCTTACTAAAACACTTTATAGTTTTATAAGGCTATTTTGGAACAGCTGTTTTAAATGCAATTGCTAAGCAGATTGGAATTGCCTAAGCTGTTATTTGGGCCCTTTAGTTTTTTTGAAAACTAGTGAAAAAATCAGGCTGTGTATCACATGCAAGGAATTGCATTAATTAAGCTAAGTATAACAAAAAGTTGTTTCAAACACATAAAAGGAGTATAGTAGTTATGAATTTATTCAAATCAGAACCATCACTAAAGTTTATGCTTTTTGATACAGTGCTTTCATAATTATGTGGCAAAGTAATAAATACAGAATAAGTTTTCAGAAGACAAAGTAAATGAAGACTATCACAAGGGAGATTTTTCTTCACATCATTCCAATTTCCATGAACAAGATTTTCAGGTCTTTAACATTTGAATATTTTCTAGCTAAGAATGACCTTAAATTAAAATGAGAGTTTTGGAAGAATAAACAGTCAAAATCAGAGCATTGAGGTTTATAATTGTCAAGTTAACATTGCATACGCTAGAATCATAATTGACATCTTTGAGAATGTTAAAACAAAGTTGAGAGTTCCAAAATTATATATTCATCTTAAAAATGTCTTTTGATATACTATTTATTGATGATGGATTTTATTTTTTAAAAGTCATGGTTTAGAAATGTAATAATGAGGGTTAAAAACACCGTTGATCTTTTGAAAGAGCGATTTTCTCATTTTGCTTATTACTGGTTATAGAGAGATTCATAATAAAACAACCAATGTTCTTTAAAGCTCTGTAGTGAAAAAGGAAAAGACAAATGTCCTGTCTCAAAATACTTACAGTTAAAATTAAACTGAATAAAAACTAGCATAAGAAAAAAAAAGTTAAGAATGAAAACTTGTTTTCAGGGGATACATTAAACATATCAACAAGTTACACAATTCAGTGCTTCCTATTTTATTTTTAGACAAATGGACCAGGATTAGAGTGCAAAATTCTGTTATGGTTTAATTTCAATAATAGAAAACTGAATTATCCCAGTAAAATATGAAAGAAATTGCTTCAAAATAGATAAAACCTTTTGTCCCTACTGTGTTTTCAGGAGTCCTTTTGAAAACCTGTTATATATTATTACATATTGTGGTGCATTAAGAAGAGCGTGTCCAGCAGATTGAGGGAGGTTCTCCTCCCCCTCTGCTCTGCCCTAGTGAGACCTCACTTG
>JAAGNO010001840.1:58027-69745 GCA_033439905.1 Ceryle rudis
GCAGTCAGTTAGAAGAACTGAACTGAAAAGTAAAATCACTGAACAGAATTAGTTCTGTTTTCACTCAAACCAGGACACGAACCCATTCTTAATAGAAGCATAAGATTCCTTGGCAAAAAAGGGTTAATGTTAATTTGTAGTGCAAATTGTCTAATTTCTAGATCTGAAGAGATAGATATATGGCACTCTTTTTTTTTATTCTTTCTTCCCTCTCTTCCCCCCTCCTTAATCATATATGAAGCTAGATGACCAATACCGCTGTTCTTCTTATTTAAGATTTCATGGGAAACATAGGAATTGAGCTAACTGCCAATGCTGCTACAAAATTCGGGAAAGCCTTGTCATTACAGCATGTCTGTCCAGAGTTGACTTACAGAAATTCATTTGGTCTGTTTAAGAAAATCCGAGCTCTAAAACTAAAGCTCAGTTGAATATCCCAGACAGGTTTTATAAAACAGTGTAACATAAAGTTTCTTTTTTAGAATTTACTTTCACTGAGGTATTGAAGGCTCACTTTGACAAAAATGCCAGCTTCTGACCATGCTGCTGCTGCTGCAATTGTGTCCTCCTCTTGTGCTTCATCAGCAGAATATTTTAGGAGGGTGTCTAAGTAACAAGGGAAAGGGTGACAGTGATTTTCCCATTTTATGATAACCTAAATTATCATAGATTTCCAGTCAAACTCTCTGTAAAATATATATAACAGCTGTTACATATATTAAAAAAAAAATACACTTTTCTTTGCGATTTAATTCAAACTCTACTCTCCAGAATGTACTGTTGTATCCATTCAGGATAAACCACTAGATAAGTTCCAGCATTAGCATATAGAAAAATCCACAATGTGCAAGCCAGAACATATGGTCATAGGAATTGTGCCAATATGTTCTTAAGGTTGGTACAGAAGCCTAGAAAACTGCTTCTCTCCAAAAAGGGTAATATTCATGTGAAAAGTGTTTATTTAGGAAAATGTAAATAAAATAGAAAATATTTTTAAATTGGAAATAGATCCATATTTCAGATTCAGATTTGAATATGAATGTCCTTAAAAATCACCTGAGTTTGTGTCGAAATGTATGGGCATGATTTTTCTGAGAATCTTAGATTGCCAATACTGAATACCAAATATCTTTATTTAGAGATTAGAAGTATCCACAGAGAAGCCATTCAGGGCAGTGTACAATAATATCCAAAATTTAGCCATCAAATTTCTCTCAGTGAAATTTTTAGTGTTGCTTCTTCATACAAAGAAAAACTGTAGTCAGTGAGGCTGCCATACTCAGTTATT
Source organism: Ceryle rudis (assembly GCA_033439905.1). Lineage (NCBI taxonomy): Eukaryota > Metazoa > Chordata > Aves > Coraciiformes > Cerylidae > Ceryle > Ceryle rudis. The sequence goes on from JAAGNO010001840.1 coordinate 59,316, forward strand.
CATGATAGCTTAGTAAGGATGAAACACTAAGAAAGGTTGCAAAAATTTCAACTGTCGGGCAGAATGTAGAATAACCTTCCTGTCACCTTAAAATGACATTTTAAAGATGGCTTGCTGCATAGGGAAGTTTTTCCGTTCTCTTGCTGAAAGAAGTTTTTTCATTCTTTCATGTATGGCAGTCATCTGGCTGAACATAAAACACATGGTGATCAGAATTAGCTTTGTAAAATCTATTTGTCCCCTTTTAAAATGAATATTTTAATCTATTCAGAAACAGAGGTACAGTATAAAAAAACTCCCTGTAGATTATATTGAACAAGTGTGACATGTTTGCAATACCAGCCTAAGCCATGAAATACGGGACCTCCACAAAGTTTTTCAAAGAAGTTGGAAATACAAAACTTTGTTTTAAAACATTTTTTTAAATTATTTTTTATAATCAGTTACTTGGTTCTGAGTCACAGTGGTGATGGCATAAGGATTGCTTCTTGAACACAGTCCTCATGAATATTGACTTTCATTAAAGATTAATTAACATCGGGATGTGTCAACTGGCAGTATCATCACTGCAGAGTTTGGCAGCGGGCAGACAGGAGTAGTGAGTGTTGCAGAATAGCAAGTGTTCCACTGTGTAGAAATGACAAGCAAATCCCTTCCTGTAACATGAAACATTGTGCCTTGTTACTTTGAATTTTTGTGACATATGCCATGTTTCAATTTTTGCAAACACTCTCCAGTTATTTATTCAGTAAAAATATTCCAACATTTCGATTAGAATTTTCTTTGTAGAAAAATAGCCTATTTAAATCTGTCATTTCTTTCAAAGTTAGTGCAAGCGTGGGTGATAGATTTGGCTGCCAACTCATTTGTTTTGAAATGCCAGCAAGTTGGATTGGCTGGCTGATCTATCAAAACCAAATGGCAAAATAATACACTTATCCTGTTCACTGCAAGATTGCTGACATTTTATTTCAAGTGGCTTAATTCAACCAGGAAAATCCCTATGAATTAGCTCTCCCTAAACTGTTGTTTGGTTGGTTTTTTTTTTTTTTTGTTCACAATTATTATTTTATATATATCTATTCCTTGTATTTTAGGCAGTTTTGTTTCTTGTCTGTATTGGCAAGGCAACATATGATTTTTTAATTCCTTGCAAAGTCATCTTGATAACAGTTTTCTGTCCCTTTCTTTTACAGTTTATCATGAATCAGGTACAGCAATATCTTGTTGCTCTTTAGAAAACAAACCATTATGCTCTGTGTGGGTCAATAGACCAGATGGGGTTTTTTTCAGAGTAGTGTGAGAAGTTAGCCAAAATCTAGTTCAGGCTTTGATTCCTTGTTCCAGATTAGAATGGTTTAGGCTTTGCTCTAACAAGCATCCACCGAAGGTAGCTCTCAGAGTGGTTGTTTACCACGAGTCCTGGCACAGCTTTCCTACACTCATCTCTCCAATATCTGCAAAAGTGGAAGTGGAAGCAGGCAAAACCAGACAAATATTTCCAGGATGTGATTAAAGACATCTGACAAACTAAAAACCCTGTTACAATGTCACAGCTGGTATTTTGTACCAAGGTAATGAGTCTAAATGACTAAAACATATAAAATATGCAAAAATGCATGAATAATAACAGTTAAATACTGTTTATGCAGTATTAACTACTTCGTTATTTCGTTATGGTTTTCAACAGTTAATCACATCTTTTTGTGCTTTTTCCTACTTCTAAGCTGTGTTGTGCAACAAAATATGGTATTGTGCCACAAAATTAATACTGAATAAACAAGCAAAGAGTTTAATAGAGTGTCTCAGAAATGATGGCACAAGATAATGTCTGCATTTCTGACCTTAGTTTGCTTTTCAGTGTACATATGTCCTGTAGGACAAACATTTATATATATGATTTTGTGTGATGGCAGGTCATCAAAACCTCTTTTCTTTTGTCCTTTCTCAACATTTTTAGGAAATGCCAAGTTTTTTGATATGTTATTCCAGCAGACTTTTAAAAAGTCACTAATAAAGTTACTGTTTCTTGAGTGGAAAAAAAAAGTGATTTATAATCAACAAAAGCAGTCAGAAGTCTGAATATTCCAAGCCAGGTAGAATCTGATAGACGTGGCCGAAGTAGAATATTATTAATGAAAAACATGAACGGATAATAAAAACCCCCATGTTTTCAAAGCATTATTTTCTTCTAATATTATGTAAAGATTCCAGATTCAAAGCAGACATTACTGATGCCAAGTCAATTTCTGTACATCCTTTCCTTTCAACAACTTGGAAGGTGATGTGATTTCTGCTTAATGAAAATGAAAATTGGTCCAGAAAGCCCATTTCATATGTCTTTAACTCCTGTAGTATAATTTCTGATCTGTTTACTGTCTCTGACTGATGATACAAGCATTATCTGAAGGAACATTAACATGAAATGGTGTTAGTGCAAAAAATATATTAGAACTTGTAGATTATCAATAAAGAGAATTAAGAGGAAGGCCAAAGGTCTAGTGGACTGGCTATTGAATACAAGCAGAATCTAGTCTTAATACACTTTGTAGTAAAGGAATTGTGATGTTTTCAAAATTATATAATATTGACAAAATGACATATCCATCTCAGCTACTGAGGGTATTATGCTTTTGACTGTTTTATTAAATTCAGCGGGGGGGGTGGGTGTTCACTGTTGAATTCTCAACAGACTAGCATAGAGGAAGTCCAGAATTTACTACTAGCAATATGTATTAAAATATATCCTGGATAACCAAAACAACAACGGAGGCTGACTAAGAAAGAAAGGAATATTTTATCTCACACTATGTATCTGACGCCTGTACGCTCCACTTGCATAATCAGTCAGCATTTTTCTGGTAAATTCCTCTTATAGTCAAAAGCTGTGCATTTAAAGATTTTGTGTGAAACTATGTCATTTCATATAAACAAATATATATATCAAATATCCTGATAATTACTAATATTCCATTGCAAAAAAAGTAACAGTTCAAGTAAGCACAGTGAAAGGAGATAATTAATTAGCATGCTAGACAAACTTCTAAATCACTGTATCTTTGCTCAGATTTAAATTTCTTTTATTTATGTATTTATTTATTTAGATCAATTTCATTGATATACTGAGATTTAGAATCCTGCCTTTTGGGTTGCAAAAAACCATATTTGTATACAGAAGAAATAGAATTGACTAAACAGAATACCTACGTGCATTTAGATCATCTGTGAATTCTGACTATACAGTTTCTCACAGAGAAACCATTTAGGCTGATTTTGGGGTAAAAATATCAGAACCAACTGTGGATGTGGAGATTGAACTGAAAAAATCTGTGTGTATAAAGGCATATTTATAGTGCATGGAATCTTTTAAGTTGAGCATATGAATGTTTTTCATCACATGAAATCAAGATGAGCTACATTATGTGAAATAGTATGCAATATCTCCAGATACATAAGTATAAATCAGTAAATACTGATAAATCCAAAATTGTTCTAGATTTCCAAGTTTACTTAACCTTGCCAAAATAAGCACCAGTGTACTTTTACATTTACAACATTCACGTTATATACTAAACATCAGATTATTCTAATTTGCAGGTTTTGCTTAATATTGCATCAGACCATGTTCTGTATCACACAGATAAAGAAGATTAAGTTAATGTCCCCTAACACGTATATATGTCCACTACTTAGCCAGTCATGGGAAGGTCTTTTCATAGTCAATGGCAGCTGATCAACATAGCATCATCTGGAGTGCACTTCTTTTCACAATAAGTTGGCAACTGTATTTGGTTAGGTGAACCACACCCTGAAAGTAGCTGTTTCTCTCCATGGAACACAGACAAGTTGTGACCGACTAGTACATATTTTGTATGTGCTGTACATTCTTACACTTCAGGGAGACAAACCCTATGCAGTGAATCTGAGTTATGTGAGTGAATTGGAAGTTATGTGCAGATGACCACTGACTCGGCAGAGATTCTACAAAACATTTATGATTTGGATGTCTGGTGCATCTCCTGTCCAAGCCACCTGGGCATTTTCAGTACCTCTTACCAAGCCCACAGGATTAAAACAGCCTTTAAAAAGGTTATTGCCACTGCATAGGTCAGGCTGAAGAAAACCAAGATGCAAAAGGCCCATGAAAGGGGCTGGTCAGCTAGTCTGCAGATGTATAGTAAAAGTTCTCTGTCATTTCTTGATGTGATGCAAATGCTATACCACCTGACCTGTTGGACATCCTGGGTAAGTGTCCACACTGCCATGCTTTCCTCAGGCAACATTACCAAAAAGATAATTATTCCAGGGAACCCATAATTATATTAGCTCTCATACATTTCCTGAAAAACATACCAAATCTATAGATGTCAATTGCTCTCCAATTTCTAGCAGTGATTTCTCATGATGTAATACAAATATAATCACATGCATATAACAAGAAATAGAAGGGAAGGATAGATCTTATGGAAAGGTAGTCATAAGTCCTCAAAACTAATTTTTCACATTGGTTTTATGAACCACTGGAGCTGAAAAGCCTTGGAGACCCTTTTGGAATTTCTTGGCAGAAATAATACAGTTGGCTAGGCCTAATAAAACACAAGGTATTTCAGCTAGGTATGAAATTGTTGTTATTGTTAGAAAATCACCATCTGGTTTGACATAATGTGCAATAAGCTATAGACTATGGATATAAATCTAACATTATAAATATTTTCTTGAAAATGGAAGAACCAAATGTATGCTAAATCATCAGTATTCAAAACCAGAAGAGAGAGATGGAAATTTTTAAGGTCTGAACTCTATAGTGTGAAAACTAATTGAGGGCAAACAAAATAATCTGTTCATCTGAAGAGTAAATGAGTGCACAAATCCTCATTTAAACTCAGTTACTAAGGGATAGTACAGTAGAGCTTTTGATATAATATTCAGGCCATATTAGAAGTGATTGTGTGCATCATCTTAGAAACTATGCAAAGATTGTGTGAGACAGAAAGGGTATCCTTTTCCAAAAGAGAAGAAAAGGGTACAAGAAAGAAATCTTCTGTTTTCTTTTTTGTAAACTTTACTTTTACAACTTTAAGTGCTCTTTGTAGTAAGACAAATCCATGGAGACATATAAAGCACGCACATAATGCAAACAAAGCAGTATCCTAACCTAAATGACTCTAAAACTACACATACTCCGTTTTCTTCTAGCTGCCTTCAGTGGATTTATATGGCTATGTAATGGATATTAACTAGAAATTGCTGCTTATTTTCAGAGTCTGTTGGACCTTAGCAGAAAAGGTATTGGAAATGGAGAAATATTCATTTTTATGGTTTGATTTAAATAAATGAATGAAGAAATAATAGTTGTCAGTAAGTGGAAAGTTAGAAATAATCTGACTGAAAAGAACTGCAGCCCTGTAAAGTCTATAAAACACATGGTTTTACTTCAGATCATTTATAAGTTTGGACACTGTGGGCAGGTCATGGACAATCTGAACACAAGCCTCCAGACATTCCGTGTGTTCTGCTGGGGAGCCGCTCTGACTGCCAAGAAGGAATACTTCACACTGTGTGCAGGAGTCCTTTTCCTCCCGATGGCTTTATCAGATACCTGAGTGGATAACCCCACATCTTTAGAATCCACATGCTTTGATTTTTGAGGGAAGCCAGAATACATGTATGTCTTGGGGGAGTGCAGGGGAAGAGAAAAAACGTACATGGGTCTTCTTCCAGAAGGTGAGAAGTGCTTTTGTGTTCCAAAGTTATCTTTCTCTTGTGAAAAGCAAACTATCCAAAACAAGTAGAGGATATGATTATAATCCTCATAAAGATAAAAGGTGTTTGCTATTACTGTCATTACCTCATAGTCCTCAGAGTCAGTTCTTGGGTGTAATAAACATCTGGGTCTCATATATTAAGTTTTAAGTGAATTAATCTATTTGAGTAATTTGTTAAATGAAACTGGGTCAGTGACAACAAAAATAAAGGGAATATGCTACCTCCCTGCAGTATAATAACCAGCATGTCTAACAGTTATTTGACTTTCATTTTTTTTCCCCTGGGAAATCAATGCTACAAGAAAGAGAAATTCATAGCAGCTGAAGAGCGATTTGTATGCCAGCATCCACCATATATCTTCAGCTATGGCTACGTAATGCCAGGCATCAGTATTGAATAGCTTGTAGCAGAAAATATTTTTCAGTATAGCAAAAGGCTGAAGGGGACTATTTTAGGGAGGTCTTTTATAACTTAAAAAGAAAATTATAAGCAATAAGGAAGGCAGAAAGTTTTTAAAAATCAAAGAACATAAGGAAAGCCGAATATTTGTGGGGTTTTCTGCATTTTTTTTTTTTTCACAGAGCACGTAAGTGATGTTAGGAAACACTGTTCTAGCATAAATTTCTGGGTACAACTTACTGTCATAAAAGCATTGGGAGACATATTTAGATATCAAAATAATGTCTGGAGAAAGGCCTTGGTCATCTATACAGATAAAAATAGGTAGATTTGAACACTGTTGTAAAAGGTAAGACATTTAAGCTTTACATAGACATTTGGATTTAGCTAGAGACATGGGATAAAGGGCATATCCAGGCTTGAAAACTGGTGAAAGTAATTCTTGGTGCTGATTAAATAGAAAGGTATAGTTTGATTTGTCATATACATAGTCAAGAGTTCATTCGGTCATGATTTCAGGAACAGTTAGAAGTTTTTTTATATATATAAGTTTGAGGTAACAGAGGTCGGTCTCTAGTAAGAACTCTAAAATTGATCCAAAATCAAATCGCTCTCCAGTACTGATAGGATTGGTTTTAGTTTGGACAAGAGATTTAAAAGAAGATGAATGCACATCTGCTGAACCACAGTAGTCCATTGTCATGTTCACTTATAATTTGCTGACAATTTTTAAGAAGAATTTTGCATTGTTTCATAGAGGAAATAATGTGTTTTATAAAATTCCATGGATTCCATAGACTGTGGAGCTTACATTGCTTTACAAACTGTGGGTAGATATTTTGATAAATAAATAATTCTGGTTTTTAAGTAGCAGAAACATGAAAGAGATCTAGAAACTAGAATGTCTGTGGAATATTATTTATTTGGAAAATGGCAACTTGTAAAAAGACAATTATTTTTTAGTTAGCTTCAACAGTGTTTTGTGTGTTATTGAAAAGAACAGAATATGAGTTTTCTGGTCAAAAAGGAAGAGAGATCCCCTCGCAAGATAGGTGCTTGAATTCAGATGATCTCTACTAAACTGATTCTAAACAAATAATTGTTTCAGGATGTCAGTTTAGAACTCGTGGGGAGCAGAGCACCATGTGTCTGCTTGTTCACACTCCTGCCTCCCCCTGTCCCAAAAAGACAAAAGCCCAAGGGTTGAGATAAGGACAATTTAACAGAACAGCAGAAGAGGAGAGGAAACAACAATCATAACAATAATAGTAATGGAACAATACATAAAGTGAGAGATACAAACTGCACAGACATCCTAGACCTGCACCTACTGCACTGTGCCACAGACCTTGCACCAAGCCCAGCCTGTCCCCTGCCCTTATATATTGGGCAGGATGCGACTATGATAGTGAATATCTCATTGGCCAGTTTGGTTGTCTGTCCTGCTGTGTCTCCCTCCCAGCTTCTGGGTTTCCAAATTCCAGTTCACTGTCTGCACATCAAGATAAAACACTGCTAAAGAATTTTGAATTCCATTTTGAACTAGGTCCCATATTGTAATTCCTCATAGTCACTAATGAGCATATACTATGGCCCTTGAGCAAAACAGTTTTGAAAGCACTGGGTGAACTGCAAATCAGTTACTATCTGATTATGCCGATTAAAATGTCAATTTGGTAAGCTTTCAGAGTTTCTATTCCATGAAAGTAATGTGTGAATGCTGTATTACACCTGCTTCCTCTGTTATCCAGAATATAGCATATAACATACACAAAACTGGAAAGGGATCTCAAGAGAAATAAATGCTGTAAATTCAATATTTGCAGCACTTAATGTCTGAGTAGACCATAAAGAACAGTTCAAAACTATTGTTAACATTCTTTTGTAGTATGAAAGCCAAAGGAATACTTGAATTTTTTTTTTTTTTTTTAAATTTCATCCTAATAAACACCAATTTGAAAATTGACATTAAAAGTAGTATCTTCTGCTATCACACCATTATCTAGATGGAGCCTAAAAATTTCTTGCCAATGCTCCTGATGTAACACGTGGATAACTTTTAAACAAAGTTCCCATTACAAGTGTTTGTGAAGTGCATATTACTGAAATTATTCAGCTGAGAAAATACTTTGTATTATATGTTTCCCTAATACCTTTTCAGGAAAAGTAGAAGAGTGAGGTAAAAAAAGTGCTGGATTTTGTAATTTATAAAAGTCTTGTGCAACTCTGCTCCCCATTTCTCTATTCTAAGCACCTAGCAGTGCAGTGAGTTTATCTTCAGAGCATAAAATGAAGGGGTAACTTATTTGTATGCACTTTTCAGGTGGAAATGAAAAGCACTGTATTATTTGCCTTCTCAAAGCGTCAAGCCTGGTCTGATGAATGTTCCAAATACCTCTCTAATTAAGAGAAGCATGCAACCTCTTTTCCCCTTTCTTTTCCTCCACTTTCTTCAGCTCCCATTCTTACTCTGTAGAACAGACTGAGGGAATGTTCACCCTCACCAAGAATTCCTGCATCAAAGTGTCAGAGTGATACGGAGTTACAGAATCCCCTTTATATGCCTGTAAGTCTTTAACACATGGTAGCAAACAGAATTCAAAGGGGATAGTCTTGTGGCAGAAGTGACTGAGGAAATCTAGGTTCTGATTATTTTTCTCCTGTAGCAAGTAAACATTGCCCTTCATTTATTCCCTTGGAAGACACAGGTAACGTAGCTTTTCTCTTATACTTTGTTTTTGTCTATTCTCTCATTGTGAATTTAAGAAATAAGCCTGGGTTGGGTTTTTTTTGTGTGTGTGCTTCTGCCATGCCTAGAATCAAAGCTTACATTGCCTGTAATTTCTAGCAGAGGTGATGTACAGCTTCTCTGGAGCATCTCCTGAAGGTCAGCAGGCTCAGTCAATGTGAGGCTGCTACTTTTGTCATGAAGAAGAAAAAAAGATGGAGTATGGGCAGATTGAGGAGTGAAGTACACTGCATTAGGCCTCCTGTTGATCCTGAAAATGCTATCAAAGTTTACCATTACTGGGAATTAGCATTCTTCTCAACAACAGCCACAGCACCCAGTGTGTTTGGTCCCTTAATATCGACTACAAGCCAAGAGTTTGGTACTGACAACAGGTTGCAGGAAGTTTTCCTGTTCATTAGACATGACAGTAATGGCTAACTATAATAATATTAGAAGAGAAACAATCTCTGTGAAAGTTCTTTGGCCTTTCAGTAAATTTTAAATTTCTTATACCTATATATCACCTTTTTTCAAAGGGTTCTTGATCAAAGTGGTTTCATTAAGATATAATGCTGTACATACAAACACAAGTTTCACTTGGCATAGAAGACATTTTAAAAGGTTGTTGAAGTACTCAGAATTACTTTATTCAGTCATATTGTAGCAAAACTTAGTGTATTTAGAGGACCAAACATTACTCTGCCTTGATAGAGGTAATACCATTTAAATGAAGGAAGCAATTTCAGTGTACTCTAAAATTTCACTGCCATGCCAGGGGGATAAAAGGAACAGAGATCTGGGAAGCAATGTCCCATCTCTATGCTGACCAAATAAGAGCACAGATTATTTTGTGGTGTGGACATATATAGGATTATTTGCAGGTGTTTGTAAAGATACATATAAACTTCCTTTCCTCGAGCAGCATGAGACGAGTAGGAAGTTCTTGCTGCCTTTTCTTCCCCACTTGCTGTGTTGTCACCAATACAGGGAGAATTAACAAAATGTTCTACAGACTTTTTTGATGAGAAATGTTTTAGGGCTGCCAAATCCATAGTCATTTGTGCCTTGAAGGCTAGATGAGAAAGATTGTCAAGGAAACAAATAATAACGAGTTATAATAGAAAGTGTTGCCTTTAGAAAATTAGGAAAAAAGGAGCCAAAGATCTACCAGACTAATCTGTAATTGCCGTGGCTTTCACAATAGCACAAAACACTGAATGAATAACCTAGGTTTTGATGTAGAAAGTTTATTTGTAAATGCTTTAATGAGTTTTCAAGGAGCATTAAGAAGATAGGTGGCAAAGACAGTTTTGACATCATGCAGAATGGAGTACAGTAATTTTTTGTGTTGCGTTCCAGATAACTGCTTGGGCCATTTCTACACACAGTAAAGATTTTTCAAAGCAATAATGTCATGTGAAAATCATTATCATTTTTTTTTTTTTTTTTAATTTTATTTTATTTTTTTTTCATTTAAACCCAAAATGGAAAGTTGTGTGTTGTTTCTTCAATTAAGTGAAGAGCAATCGAATTA
>JAAGNO010001840.1:69845-89893 GCA_033439905.1 Ceryle rudis
TTTTTTTCATTTCAACCCAAACTGGAATGTTGTGTGATCTTACATAAATTCAGTGAAGGCCATATGAATCAATGGGAAAGGAAAATATCTTTTACTTACTTATTGGTGGATATTTTCCTGAAGTCCATTAGTTTCCCAGAGGTCACTGTTTAATTACATCAAGCTTTATGATGTGATTATATCATACAGCAAGATTCAAGTATTTAACAAAATAAACAATTTCACATTGAAATGTGAAATTTTTTACCTGAAAGGTTCCTGCCTAGTAGCGTGACCGTATTTGGTAAGGAAGTTCTGGCAAAGGAATTTTTGTTTGTTTGTTTAAATACCCATTGTAAGTGCTGTTGGAGAACTATTAAACTGAAATAACGTTTCCATTGCACTGTGTCAGAATGCAATCTCTGTCTTCCAACTGGTGGCTAATATATTGTCAGCAGAATGCAAAGGAAATTCAGCTTCTATAGATGATAAGAGTAAAACCTTCATTTCCCTAAAGAGATGATCTTTTAAAAATGAAAATACTATCACTTTTCTGCTTCTATTAATTTTTCTTCTTAGTGTAGATTGTATCATAACTGCCTAAAAGATTATCATTGGAAGGAAAGGATTAAAATGGAGCCTGGCCTAGAAGGATATCTTCTGACTGAAACTCACTACTCTTTTAATAGTCCGTCTTTGAAAAATAACTAAATAGGGCCTTTTTGGTACATATGAGATTTAGCTTGCAAATGTAAAGAACAGGTTCAACATGGGGAATGAAAATGGATGGGAAGGCAATATATACAGATTAGGAGGAAAATTATTACTGAGGTACAGAGAAACTTCTATATTGGATTTCTAGTCTTTAGTTCAGCATTGTTGTCACCTTTTCTGGTATCTAACAGATCTGGTCTAGAAGAAATCAATATGCATAATCACGAATGAGCTCTACATAATCGAACAGGCTTTTTATACAGGCCTACAACCCAAGGGGAACCCTAACAATTTTCAGTAATCAACATTTTCATATCAACCCTGCAGGCTAAGTGTGCTGAATCAGGAGTGTACTAAGTGTGCTGAAACAGGAGCTGATATTTTATTATCCCAAAGACTTAGGAAAGATAATGTAGCAATTGCTGGGTACTACATATACCAGGCATTCAGCCAACCCTTTCATTGCTGCTGAACCAGCAGGCTTCATAGATTTTTTTGCCAATAAAGTGGTGATACAATGTCAGTAACTTCAGGGCTGTAATTTGTCAACTGTCTAAGTGTATGAACTGATAGTTTGAAAGCCCCCACACTGGGAAAGCTCACAGACCAGCATCTCATCTGTTTGATTTTGGTCGTATGGGATTTCACTTAAATAAACAGACAATGGGAAAAGCACTGGCCTTTTAGTCTTCTACTGTGGGACGGTAGATCCTTACTTAGTGTCAGAGAGAAAGGACATAGCAATTTCTGGAGCATAAGAGGACTTTGTGTCAGTTTATTCATTCTCTTCCCATTACTACAGTGGAGATGGGATTAGGCTTGGTATAGCACTGTGAAGTACATAATGGTTTGTCACTGTCTCATTATTGTCTCCTCTTGTCACTCCTTCCCTGTCACATTGTGGCATATAACAGAGAAGCCACCAGAAAGCGAGACTAGAAGGGGAGAACAATCCCTCTAAGAAACAATATGTGGAATAGTGGTTGTCCAAGTAGCCACCACTTGGCCACAGAAACAAAAATGTACTGGCATCCAGCTGGAATATCATGCTAAACTATGTCTCATCTGTGGGTTTGTTCGTGATGACATAGCTTTAATTCCTTGCTTTATCCTTTTCAGTTTTTCTTTCACTTGAAAGATTGAGTTGAGAGCTTTATGCAGTTGATGTGCTTGTGTAAAGTTATTGACATTTCTCTGCTCACACATTACCAACCAAAAAGCTGCTTTACTTTCTTATTCAAAATAATTAATCTAGCTTAAAAATGGATTAGTGTTGACATGTCTTCTTAACAATACGGATAGAAACTCAGAATGAACAGCTGTTTGGACAATCTTGGATGAAAGCCTTTCCCTAGGCAAATGCTGTAGATGCACAGACACATGCAAGGGCACATTGCTGCCATTACTGATACCCATCTGTTAGACTGGCATGGTGCCCACTCAGAAGCTGAATCTAAAGCAAGGTATTCGTGATGTAGGTTCTGCCTCTTCTATGACAGCACTGCCACCTGGGTGCCAGATGACTCCTTACAATAGCTTCCATTTTTAGTTAAAAAGCAAAATTACAACATTTTTAAAAGGAGGAAAAAGAGAACATCATACAATGAAAAAACTCTTTCCAGCAAATTTGGTGTAATGGCTTTATGTATATTTGTATGTATACACACACCTATTTATATGTAAAATCACATTGTTTCCTGTTGTAACAGGTGACTACAGTTACTCACTTTCATGAAGACTGAGAATTTGTCATTAACCAGGAAAGTGATCTATAGATTTCATATAAGTAGAGGAGAATATTTAGCAGTCACACCTGGGACAAGATTTAAGTACCTGAAGAGACTGATTCTTTCCACCCCAGGAAATTATTTGAAAAACATAGATAAACAAATAATAGGTACTGGATTTCAAACACTTTTGAAATGTCATGTTGGAGGGACATCTGTTCTGAAGCATTCAATGTCACCAAAAGCCTAGCAGTAACCTCTTATAGACAGTGAATGGAATTCAGAGTAATTCCTACTGCAACACATTATCCTCTTCCAAGCCATTAAAATGACCTTAATTGTTGTACGCAGAATTACAGCTGCAGTGTTTCATGTCCTCACAAAATTCAGCTCATATTTATTTAAATATTCTATTTAGTTATGTTTTCTTCAATAGAACTATTTATTCTCTTATTTTATTGTAGTCTGGTAAATAAAGCTTTATGACATGTCCAATAGTATTATGTAAAATATAGGTCAGTCTAAATTTTTTTAGTAACATGACCATAAGTATGAAGGTGATAGTGTGTTTGGAACACTGGGCTATCATCAATCTGTCCTGGAAACCTCACTGATTAGATTAATAAGAAATAATTTCAGAATATTCTAGCTTTTCCTTTTTAATGGAATCTGAGTATTTTTCCTTTAAATGCATACAGGTTTATTACTATTAAAGGAATTATATTTAGTCATCAAAAAGACTACAAAGTGATAACAGAGGTAACAATGCATTTTAACACTTTAGAAATAGAAATATTACCAAAAAATTCACCAGAGGGCAATGTTACATAAAGTCTTCCAAATTCTTTTTAGTGTGTAAGGAAATACTGTGTTTTAGAAAGAAGTGTTAGCTTTCGTGTTCAGTTTGGTAAGACTGCAATAATCACAGTTCTCTCTGAAGAGCAAACTTCATGAGTATCAGCAATATTTACTATCTTCCTGACGTCTGTTAGAATTCATCACTGAGGCAGACCTGGCTACTGTTAAGTAGACACTGTTTTCTGAACTGGGTGAATGGGAGACATACATCATGTCCTACAGGCTACTCAGGTTACACAATATAGTTTTAACACTCCCAAGCGATCTCCTAACTGGGCTAATGGAGCAATTTCTATGAAGTGGAAGCCCTTAACATGAGGATAGTTTTACTGTATGAAGAGCTTTCCAGAGCCCAAAGAAAAGATTCTGTCAATGGTTTAGTTATCTGCATTACAATAGAGCTACCTCACAAAAGAAAGGCAATATTGGAATACATGTATGAAAAAAAAAACCCCAAAACCAAACTATTTAATTTACCTCTAAGCAGACTAAATTTCTATGAATTTGCAGCAGAAGTAATTTCTGTGTTTTGAACAGTGATTTACTGACTGCAAGGATAAATGCCCATCTATAGCCTGTGGTAAGCCTACTTACAGGCTCAGTGAGTCAAATAATACAAAATTAAATAATGGATTAGTTAAATAAATAGAAAGAATACTTAACTTAGAAAGCATAACATTTATTAGCTACTCTTATGGACTTCCAACTTCTGGAATTATACAGCATCATTTGAATCACTTTACCAACCACATATGATTCTCAAATGAGGGTGACAGAAACGTGCCTCAGTAGGACAGTACCGAAGTTACTTTTGGCAAAATAAAAAACAAACTCTGGAAAAAGTCCAAACTCAGAGAATATTAGCCCTGAAAATAGATGTGGGAAACCCAACATTTTGCACTCTCCAGACATGCCCAGATAGACGGTTTATGAAATATGGTTGTGTTTGATGCATGCAACTTTAGATGTCTTGAAATAGTGTAACAGGAAATCTTTATTTACCAATCTGTTGGCCACTATTTCATATGAATGCTTAAAATGGTTATTTCCCAGTGAGGTGCATTAGACACAAATATTGCAAAAGTTAATAATTATAGTTTCAAAATATGCAAAAAATTTACCCTGGTTTTGACAAATAATTAATGAAATCCACACTGATAGTTCTACTACACTTCTTTGCAGCCATAATGACAACTTTCACTTGTTTAAAATGTTTCATCACATCTCTTTACCAAGAGTGGCAGAAGGAGCCTAGGATTTACACAAAAGAAACTGAGAAACCTCAGGCTTGTAATCTTGATGTCAGGAGAGAACTAACTCCTGAATTATCTTTGATAACCCTGGCACTGATAAATAACCATGTGCTGCTACTACACTTTCACCATCTACTATTAACCTTTTGTGTGACTTTCATGGTAGAACAGTTTATTGGGTTGTTTTGATGCTCCTATAGCATGCTTTTCTTGCAATAATGTGGATATTTCAGCTTATTCAGTTTGAAGTACAGTACTAAGGCCTATTGCCTAAGATTCTTCTTGTCATTTTCTTTCCACAAGGTTCTGTTTTGTATCCCTACATACTTATGCACACACCCCTCCCTCAGTATCACCTATCTGGAATTAACTTCTACATAAATGTGGTTTATAGTCTGGCTGTTTTAGAGACTATGTCTATTTCTCCAGCAGCTGGAATTAATGAGGATATTATGTCTACTGAAAAATGAGACTTTTGTAAAGTAGGAACAGGGCATTCTCAACGTGTGTAATTTATAGTCAATCTACATATCATATGTGGATGTTCGCTTTAATAGTTTATACACATATAAAATAATCTGTTTGGGAAAAGCCATTTGCCTTTGTCAAATAATAATCTCAGAAAACTCATGGAAAAGGAAAATAAATAAACTCCATTTTCAATGTCAGGAGTTCAATGGCTTTTATATAACAAGCAGTTAATTTGGGGATATATTTTTGGGCATGAAAACTGAAGTCAGAAGAACTGTCAGAAGTCACACAGGTTTTCAGTGAAATCCATTAAGATTTTAATAAAACTCAAAGTAAACATAAGAAATGAATCTCAGTCAAATAACTTGTTGAAATGTCCTTTTTGCTTTTCCCACAATGAACACTGAAGTAATTGTAGCTTAAAGAGTTTACATGAAAAGGTAAAGTAGCAAAATGTAGAAAGGTACAATCCAGAAATATCAGAATATTCTACATTCTCTATTGTCTTCTTTCATCTTAAATTCAGCTTTTTACAATATAGGGAAGCAAAATGGAAAGAAATATGTAAAGATGAAATATGTGAAATACATAGTTAAAAAAATAAAGATAGAAGTCTAAGGGAAAACATAATAGAAAATCTATAAAACATAAAGGAAAAGACAGAGTGACTTTATTAATTTTTGGAGCCTGCAGGTGGTGTAAGTACCTTAAGAATGTTTTGGAATTCCAAAACAATGTTTATTTTCCTCTTTTCTAATAATGTTTTATAGAAGTATATTGCATGTTCAGTAAGATAGGTTTTTTTCAATCTGGTATATGTCTGGGTTTTTTTCTTCAGGATAAATGAGTGATGAGTCCACTCCGAATTACTCAAAGAACCCCATGACAATGACAGTTCTTGGACTGTATCATCTACAGATAATTAAAATAAAATTTATTCATTTAATTATAGTTTATTTGTGGAAAACAAGTGGATGGGATAGTAGAATATAACAATGGATACTTTCAGAGTATGAAGAAAAAATCTCCTGCACCACTTCTTTCTTTCGGATATTTGACAAGGATGCATACGCTTGAGCTAACATACGTAGCTACAGCAACTTGCTGGTTTTTTCAGTAGAAAAAAATACAACAGCCAAATGATCTTTGCTCATCAAATATATTATCAAGAAAGCAATATGTTTAAAGGTAATGGCATGTATATGGTTTGAAAGATCTTATAGATGTTGATGATTTTCTAGCATGTTGTCTACAGCCAAATAGAACTCTTGCATCACAGCAGATGAGGATCTGAACTAAACTTGGTTAGATCTTTCAGCACTTATGTTTGTAATTTTCTGGTGGAATTATCACCTGTAGTTACAACAACAGGTTCAGTTACCAGACTGATTTTTATGAGATTTCCTAAACATGCATAACCATTTACTCTCCCCAAAATTGTATTTGTGTGGGCTGAGGGCAGGTCAGGCAGGGGCAGTAAGGGTTGTTAGTTCCCTCAAGTCCTGAGCTTTTTTCAAGTAATGACTTTGTACCTTTGCTTGATGGGCATCCCAGTCTTCATGGTAATAGTTCATGCCTACCGCTTGCTTCTTGGCGAAGGAACTTATCCTTGATCTGCTGTTGCAGTTCAACTGTAATATTCATCGAACATTTCTGGAATAATTTTCAATAAGTGACTTTATGAGTATTAAACTTCAAACTTTTACCTTTGGGCTACTACAAAGTGAAGCTAAGTAGAAACTGCATCACTGTCTTTAAACTGAAAATAGATATTATTACAATATCACTAAATGCACAAATTTTGTGCTGCTTCATGTTAAGGCTGTTGAATAAAACACTACATTTTATTTTTTTTTACAAACAGTAGAGAAGGCCATGATTGTGATTAATAGCTATCCCTAAAAGTCTTACAGCTTTCATCACACCTTCTTAGGAAAGGGTTTCCTTCTCATGAAGCATCATAAAATGTTTTCTTTCATTCTAAAATCTTTAGTGTAAGAAATGGTAAAACAGTTTGTAAGAAAGTTTGTGTTGAGATACTTTCATAGAAACTGTATTTTCCCTATGAAAATAAAATCAGACTGAATTCTTAATTACCAGTACCAGCAAAGCTATCAAGATGTATGTGTGTGGCAAAATATAATGCTATGAAGAGATACAGAACATCTCTGCAAAGTAGTGTGAGAATAATAATCATCTACTGTTCACTGAATCTGCCACATACATACGTGAGGAATTTGTTAGATTCTGTCAAGCCTTTTCCCCATTTTCGAATGACACAGGATACATGCAACATTTGTCCAGAGCTTTGTAATACTAAATACAAGGATTACTATGACTGACTTATATTGAAAAGCCAAGGAATCACTGCTGTTTCTCTAAGGAATAAACTAACGTCATAAACATCACTTTATGTCTAAGATTAGATTTCTGCAATATCCTTGATGCTGCTATGTTATGATTAGCACCCATTTGTGAAATAGAAATAATTTGCTTCAAAGACCATAAAGTCCTTTTATGAGTTTGATTGGAGCATTTTTTATTCTCCACATGGTACTAAAATCCATTTAAAATATACTTCATTGGTAGAGAAGCTGCATTTCTGCTTGTCGACCAAAAGTGGAAAATAAACTTAACATCTTAAGTGTTTATGTTGTTTAAAGGGAAAAAATATTATAGTTAGTTTAAAAGAAGCATACATTTGCTATGAAAAATTACTTAGTGGAGCAGTTCTATGAGTATGAATTATATTTCCACATTCTCTAGTGCAAGGAAAACCTAACATAAAAAATTAAGTCAGGTTAATTACTGAAAGTTTTCCTAATTTTGAGGGGGTGACAGGGTTTCAGCCTTGAACATAAGAAGGCCAGATGCATTGCTACACTTCAAGGTTGTGAGAAATTTTTTTTTCTCTGAAAAATCTGCCGTTGGAGGGAGTACTTGGTGAGCTACAAGACAGGAAAAGCTCTGGTAATTAGAAAGGCATGCATATCCATCCATATGTTGAAACGATTTGAAATTGCTGCTGCTTGTACTGATTTTATTTAGGGAATTTTTCTAAGAGGGCTGTATATTTTACTTGAGAAATGTTTGAGGGATAGTTTGAAGTAAACACATCAGTACTTATGAATCCGCACAGAAAGCTTTTTTGCTCCTGGAACTGAAAAGTTCAGAAGCACTGTTTACAAAAAAGGGGTTCTAATTATTTTATGAAAGCTGAATGTGAAATACACTTGGTTACAAATTTATGCTTTGAAATTACTTTTAAAACAGCAAACATCCACTGGCAGTTTTTATCTCTTTTTGTAATATTCACAAACCATTACTTTTTTGCTAAATGATAATGCTGATAAGTAAACATAAAATACATGGCATTATCTTTCATTCTGCCTACTAAATGCTAGCAATCAAATAACAGCTATAATAGGTCCATGGAGTGTAAACCCATAACCTAGCCCATTAGGTTGACGTTACAAAAAATAAGCGATGTCTCTCAGGAGAGGTATGTGAATAAGAACGATGCACGATCTCTCAAACAAAACCAAAGGAATGCGTCCCTTATAACTAGAGTGGGTTGTTTTTCAAAGAAGCTGTGACACCATTAGGTTGTAAAAACCTGCAGATTAAAAAGCCTATCTACATGTATGTAAGCAGCTAAATAAAAATTTAAAAATAAAGAGATTTACAAGTCTTATATGACACCTTGCATGAAGGAACCTCTCAGCCCTTCAGTTTATTTTATTTATAAGTATACTATAGACTTTTTTGTCAATGGTCTACACTTATGTATGCTCAAAGGTACATTTTGTGTATTAAAGGTTTCTACATCTACTTTGCACTGCCAAATAAGTGTTGTTTGCATGAAGATTTCTGGGCTAATTTGAAATTGGTCTGCAGAGCTAATATGTAGAAAAATATAGATTTTATTTTCATTGTGTTTCAAAGAACTGTTGATAATTACTTAGACTGAGAGGACAATATTTCATAAACCTGAAATTAACAATAATAATTATTTTTATACTGTAATTTTTTGATCCTTTTTTAATTGTGGAAATTAAAAGCTTAATCTAAAGTGCATGGAAGTCATTCATTCATTCCTTCATTTTGACTGCTTAGTTTCCTCAGTAACATTAATGAAAATGATATGTAAACTTTTGAAACAATAGCTAATTAAAATTGACACTTTAGTACTAGGAATAGAATACTTGTCAAAAAAGGCAGTGGAAGTAGTTCTAACAACATAAATACCCTTTATTTCCCAAAAGACTATTCTATGTTGGAAAAGGTAATTTTGTTGGGTTTGGTTTTGGTGTTGGGTGTTGGGGTGTTTTTGTTTGTTTGTTTGTTTTTCTGAGAAGTACTTCCTTTTCTGTTTTGGCAGAACAACTGTATTTTCTAAACTGTTAAGCAAAATGGTTAGAATACCTAAAAATGAAAAATAACTTTCCAAATTCCAATTATCTAGTAAAGATTCTTGTCTTAGAATCACCATTTTACTGTGGCATTACTCTTATTGAATGGTGGTATGTACCAGGTATCAGCTCACTGTGGGGAAGCAGTCATACCTAACTGGGGCACTTGTAGGAATATGTCTGCCTGTGATTCAGAAAGGCTTTTTTATCTGGATAGATGAAACATATTTAGTTTGACACTAAATTAACAAATTTTATTTTCTATTTTATAACAAACATCAAGAATATTTTTCTGGAACCATTTTCCTTTCTCAGCTTGGAATGAACTGGATGTATTTTCTTTACTGAACTCTTATATAAAACTACTTACACTAAATCAATTCTAATAGATGGAAGAGAATGATTTCCTCTTGCAGAAATAATGAGCTTGTCTACCTTGTTCATTTCACTGTTCTAAAAGTCTCCTTCCTTTACTGTTTTAACTCTAAGGAAAGACAACAGTTTTTCTCCAACAATTCACTTAGGGTGTTGTTTTGTTTTTTCTCTCTAGCTGAATGATAAGCCAAGATTTCAATTTAAAAAAACATTCTTTATTTACTATTACAATATTTTAACAGTATAATTTTTTTCTTAATCTCAGTTCCCTAGATAATGTAACATCTTAAAAGTCTCAAGATGAAGTCTCACAGCCTCTAGACTCCCCTGTGTTCATTTGCCAAACTCTATTTCTTATTTTAGCAAGGGTTTCTCTCAGTTCAAGACAGGAAACATAGGGAAGGATGATCAATGTTTCTAAATGGAAATGAATAAAAAATATGTTACTGTTTTAAACTTGAAGCTCCAAGCATGTATGCAAGAACATATTATTAGAACAAAATCACTTTTTTGTTTAATTGATAGATACTGCTGTAATGTCTACTTTACCACTTAGCAACAGAATAATGTAATTAATTTTTATAATCTGAATTTCTGAGAGACTTCTTGGACTGTTTATTTCTCTGAATAAAGGTTATGGAACCTTCTACACTTCTCTAGCAAAGGGGATTGGGTTTTGTGGTTTGTGGGTTTTTTTGTTGTTTTCTTTTGTGGCTTGGTTTGGTTTGGGTTTTTTTTTGTTTGGGTTGGGGTTTTTTGTTTGGTTTTTTTTGTGTTTTTGTTTGTTTGTTTTACATTTTAGCTGTTTCAAGTCTTTTGGCAGTATGTGGATATCATTAGATGATAAAGTAATCTAAGTGTTTAATAACACTACCAAGATTTTCTTATTGCATTGAGATATTGAGATACAACTTTTCTCTTCAAAATAATGACACAATTGTAATTTTAATTTTAAAACATTAATGTTATGTAGTTTAGATAAGAAGAACGACTGCATATAACAAAAGTAGTTCTTATTTTTTCCTGGTTCTCTTGACTTTTTCAATTTTTTTTTCTTACTTGAATGCTTGTTTCTTTTTTTTTTTTTTCCTCAGAAAACAAACTGAGATATTTCATTTTGATCAGAGAAACACAGTTCCACATATTTTAGTTTATTAAACTGAAGGGAAATTTATTATTTCTTTTTTTACCCAGCTTCTTTTTTTACCCAAACTGCTGAATGAGCTGTGGGAAAAGTCATTCTTTCTGTACCTGTTGCTAACAATTTCCTCCGGGTATTGAGCTTTGTGATGGATCCCTTGCTCCAGCTACACCAGACAGTTCAACATAGACTGTTTGTCAAAAATAAAGCAGGTGCAGGGAGGCACAGGATATTACAGCTGTTAAAACACTGCAATTGAGTTATCATACTTTGTTGAATTGGTCAGAAAGCAGCTTTTCTTTCTTTAAATAATTCACTTTGACGGTTCCAAAATTCAACTCTCAAATTCCTCTGATTCGTCCACTTATTTTGCCCTAAAAAGGAAACATTTCAAAAAAATAGCATTTGGCTATTCAGAGCTGAGCAGCTTTGTTATTTATAGCTTATCAGTGCAAAACTTTAGCGAAGGTGGACACAAAAACTGCCTTCACACTTTGAAAAAAAATCAGCATACTTTGGCAACTACGTCACTGATCTTCTAAAGCTTTTGATGGAAAGTCATCTCACACATTTTAATCTCTATATCCATTTGTATTGTTACCTGGATGACATGCTCACTACTAGTGAAGATTCTGGTCCAGAAAAAGAAGTGAATGTCGGCTCATGAGAAATATTGAAGTTAATAGTCTAATTGAACACTTAACAGGAAAGTATGTTTTCTCAACTAAGAAACATATATTTTCACATACTTTTAGCAGAGGGAAGTATGAAACAATTAAATTATGATAATTTAAACTGAAAGACTAGAACATATTCTTCCTGTGCCTTACGCAGCTATTTGCGTTTTTTAGAGAAGAGGAAGGCAAGCGGAACAGCCGCGCCTTTGCCTTCAGGTCAGGCAGGAGAAAGAGACTGCGGATAGGTGAGGTGGGAGAGCATCTGGCTCCTGACAGCCCCACGGCCGGGCGCTCCTCTGCGGCGAGCGGGGAGTTCCCGGAGCCAGGGCAGCCCGAGGGCGAGCGAGGCTGAGAGGATGACGTGCGGGGGCGGTGCCGGGACAGCGGCGGGAGATTGAAACGCGGCGGAGCCGGGAGCGACCAGGGCGAAGCAGTGACCGCTTCGCTCCGGAGCGCGGCCATTGGGGCGGGTCTCGCGTGCTGTTTGTGTAGCTGCGCTGCGCAAGTGGGTCGGGGACCCGCCAAGGGGGCGGGAACCGGCCCGAGAGCAGAGACCGGTGCGGCCAGCAGGTGCTGCCGCTGAAGTCGGGTGCTTATGGCGTAGGACGAGGGGCAAGGCCAACAAGGCAGATGCCCCGTGGGGAGGCTGTTACAGAGCACCCAACCAGGATGAGGGGGCAGGTGAAGCGTTCTACAAGCAGCTGGCAGGAGTCTCAAAATCGCCAGCCAGCCCTTGTTCTAATGGAGGACTTCAACTTACTGGATGTCTTCTGGAAATAGAACACGGCAGAGAGGAAACCATCTAGGAGGTTCCTGGAGTATGTGGAAGAGAACATCCTGATGCAGCTGGTAAGTGAGCCTAGCAGGGGAGGTGCCTCACTAGGTCTGCTGTTCACACAGAGGGAAGGACTGACTGGTGGGAGATGTGCTGGTTGGAGGCCACCTTGAGCTTAGTGACTACAAAATGATAGTGAAGTAAGGAGAGGGGTCAGCAGAACCACTGCCATGAACTTCCAGAGGGCAGACTTTGGCCTCTTCATGACACCTGTTGCAAGAGTCCTTTATGAGAGAGTCCTGAAGGGCAAAGGGGTCCAGGAAGGCTGGACATTCTTCAAGAAAGAAGTCTTAGAGGTGCAGGAGCAGGCTGTCACCATGTGTTGTAAGATGAACTGGAGGGGAAGATGACCAGCCTGGGTGGATAGGGAGCTTTTGCTGGGACTCAGGAAAAAGAGGAGAGTTTACCTCCTTTGGCAGAAGGGGCAGGCTACTCAAGGAGAGTACAGGGGTCTAGTTAGGTCATGCAGAAAAAAACATTAGGAAGGCAAAAGCCCATCTAGAACTTGATCTGGCCAGTGCAGTATGAGATAATAAAAAGTGTTTTTACAAATACATGAACAACAGCAAGAGAGCCAAGAAGAATCTCTACACCTTACTGGATGCATTGGGGAACATTGCCACCAAGGATGAGGAAAAGGCTGAAGGACTTAATGCCTTCTTTGCCTCAGTCTTTAATAGTCGGACCAGTTGTCCTCAAGATATTCATCCCCCTGAGCTGGGAGACCGGGACAGAGAGCAGAATAAACCTCCCATAATCCAGGAGGAAGAAGTTAATGACCCCTTGCACCACCTTGACACTCCCAAGTCTATGGGACTAGATGGGATCCACCCAAGAGAGGTGAGGGAGCTGGCACAGCAGCTCACCAAGGTACTCTCTATCATTTATCAGCAGTTGTGGTTACTGGGGGAGGTCCCGGATGACTGGAGGCTTGCCAATGGGATGCCCATCTACAAGGTGGGCTAGAAGGAGGATCCGGTGAACTACAGGCCTGTCAGCCTGACCTTGGTGCCTGTCAAGATTAGGGAATTGCTCATCTTGAGTGAGCTCACACAGCATGTAGAAGATAACCAGGTGATCAGGCTCAGCCAGCGTGGGTTCATGAAAGACAGGTCCTGCTTGACCATCCTGATCTCCTTCTATGATCAGGTGACCTGCCTAGTGGATGAGGGAGGGGCTGTGGATGTTGTCTGCCTGGACTTTAGTAAGACCTTTGACGCTGTCTCCCGCAGCATTCAGAGAAGCTGGTGTCTCATGGCTTAGACAGGTGTACTCTTCACTGGGATAAAAATTGGCTGGATGGCTGAGCCCAGAGAGTTGTAATAAACAGTTAAATCCAGCTGCCATCCAGTCACAAACAGTGTTCTCCAGGGCTCAGTTTTGGACCCAGTCTTGTTTAATATCTTTATCAGTGATCTGGAAAAGGGGATCAAGGGCACCCTTGCCAAATTTGCAGATGACACCAAACTGAGTGGGAGTGTTGATCTGCTTGAGCATAGGAAGGCTCTTCAGAGACCTCTGGACAGGTTGGATAGATAAGCTGAGCTCAGTTGTATGAGGTTTAACAAGGCCAAGTGCCAGGTCCCGCATTTGGGTCACAACAACCCCAGGCAACACGACAGGCTTGGGGACCTGGGGTTCTTTAGTCTGGAGAGCAGGAGGAGGTGCCTGAGGGGAGACCTTATCACTCTCTACAATTACCTGTAGTGAGGTGGGTGTTGGTCTCTTCTCCCAAGTAACTAGTAGTAAGATGAGAGGAAATGGACTTCAGTTGCACCAGGGGAGGTTTAGATCAGGTATTCAGAAAAATTTCTATACTGAAAGAGTTGTTAGGCATTTGAACAGACTGTCCGGGGTCGTGGTGGAGTCACCATCCCTGGAGGTGTTCAAGAAATGCGTAGATGTGGCACTTCAGAACATGGTTTAGTGATTAAGATAATGTTGGGTAGGTGATTGGACTTGATGTTCTTGGAGGTCTTTTCCAACCTTAATGATTCTGTGATTACTGGACCAGGTAAATATAGGTCTGAAGCTCTATGCTCATAATTTCTTTTAAAACAACCTCATAGAGTATGTTCGCTATAGGCCTGTTTAGATATTGAAACATATCTCTTGAGTTGCAAACTGAGTTTATACAGACTCCTACACTTGGAAACATTCTTAACCTGAAAAATATAACATATTTATTTTCCAAAATTTTTCATGGACGCCCTGCAAAGGACAGCAATGTTACTGGTGCTGAACTCTATTATTAAAGTCTTTAAAGAGTTGTTAGAGCAACAGTTAACTGTCTCTGACCTTGGCAGAAGGCAGAAGTTAAAGTGCATAGTTATCACAACATGTAAAAAGTATGCATTGAAGTTTGAAAGCTGGTAGAAGAAAGATTTCTGCCAAAAAAGCAATGATAGATACAGCAGTACATGGCAGGGATCCCAAGGCTGAGGCACCAGATGTGTTACATAATTTCTGAGGAAAAACTTTTAATGTGACCACTGCACATTCAGTGCAAAGCAATACTTGAAGAAATCAGTTGTTGCTTACATAGGAGACTATGAAGTGATAGCATTAAGTGTGTATACTTTGCTGAAAAACATTTATTCCACTCTGTGGTGGTCTGAAATGAATGAATTTGATGCAAATCACTCTCTGCTCCTGAGGAGAATACCATACAGATCTTCCAGACAGCAGGAGAGCACAGAGCTGATTTTTCTATAACTTGTATAATAGTTGTCCCAACTGTAGAGAAACATATTTTCAGTTAGCCAAGAACCAAGTGTTACTAGAATTGTGAGATAAACTATAACAGGAGAAAACTACTGCCAAGCAGCCCATTCTCTGAAATGCTAGACTTAGAAGGAGCCAAGAAATAAACAAAGTTTAAGAAGTAGAAAACAATTTTATTAACTATGAAATCAAGATTTTGTGAAAAATTAAGAAAAAGGCAGTTAACAATTTGACTACATTCAATTCTCTGAATTAGGTACTTGTCTTTTACTTTCACTATTCACTCTTCTCTGTTACTACATTGTATTTTAGCCTTTTGTAAACCACACGAAGGAAGGCATATTACTTCACTGGCTGTTTTCTAAAGAAACTAGATAAAAATTTATTAGGCTGCCGTCGAGAAAGAAATTGGTTCCTCACAATAATCCAGTGAAAGCTTAACTAGCAGGCATCGCAATGGAAGCCTACAGACCATTTAAATTACAATATCAAAACACTTTAGTCACTGTGCAGGGGAGGAGTGCACTTATGTACGACATAAGAAATTTGTTATCATGCCTTTCAATGCTTTTATGGTATTTCTTTGCTTGCATAAAGAACGCAGGATTTTGAAATTAAACTGAACAATGTTTTCGAAAACAGAAATGGCATTTCAAAGGTCTTTTGGTAGTTGGGATGCACAAATACGTTTTAGAAATGCCACTAGGCACCTACTGCCCAACGTACAAAGGAACTTGTACTGGCTTTAAGAGGGTACTTCTAAGGTTTTCTAACTCTGTATTCCTTCACTGTATGATTTTGAGTGTGCATATGAGCCATTTCTTGGGAGTTAGAAAACAAGTGTTTTAGCTTTCAGTGATGCAGGAATTCAGTGAAGCTTGCCTTCAGAATTCATGGTCTGAGGGAATAATGTACTGAATGCTGATGATCTTCAGGGAGTCCTCTTCCCATCACTTTTGGTTACCTTTATTGTCCTGGGACCCCTGTTCCTGCCTTCAGGTCCCCCAGTATCTCTAGCCTCTTAGCTATTTTTGAGTGATACCTCCGGTTCTCTATAGTTACCCCCATGAAATTCCAGTAGCTCTACCTCCTTCTAACTTCCTACCCTCTTAGAAAATGATCACACTAAACAGTAGAAAGTTGCATGTATACTGATTAGCAGGAGCTATGTAGCAAAACAAAATACCACCTGCTAGACTCCCCCCATTTTATTTTTTTCCCAGCAGATCACAGATGTGGTCTATATTCTTGACCAGCCATCGCACTTCACAAAGTATGTATCAAAATGGGACCAATTCTTCTCTGAAAAAATCTGTGGACATTGACTTGTTGGTTAAAAAGGTACTAGATAGACAATGCAACTGTGTAACCATAGTTTTCTTTGGAAACTAGGCAAAAATAGGAATGCCATCATCTAGTATTGTTTATGGAGATAATTTAATTTCGTAGCGCAAGAGTTCCAGTACTGGAGAGAGAAGAGAAGAGAAAATCATGCTCAGGTGCTGACGGATTCCTAGATGTATGCCTATATTTAGGAAATTCTATTATCTAGCCTGTGAGCTTCATAAATATGGTAATCATCAGAGAAACAGATGAGATTCAGGTACAGTGGCTAAATATGTCCACTTTGTAATCATCAGATGGTTCATTTGGCTCTCAGTCCTCTTTCTTTCCATGTCATTTCCTTCTCTTTTCTTCCACACTGATACTGCTTTGAAATAGCTTTCTTCAGTTTCCTGTTACAATCTTTTGAATCTTTCTGTTACCAGTTTAATAGCCTAGGTTGTTTTCTTCAGTCATTGTGTTCAATCTTTCTGTGCCAGCTCTTCCTTTAATTTCTTTTAACAATCCCTGTTGTCTATCCTCACCAGCTCTAAGTCACATGTACGTGCTAGAGCTCATTCTTGGTGTTCCCACTTTCTTACCTGCTTGTTATTGCCCATTTGCCCAGCTAGTCTCAAATTCCTACCTTTCTCACTGTTTCCTTATCAAGTATATTTCCCTTTCCCACGGTTTCTTTCACATCTTTAAGAATTTATTTCTTTTTTATCCAATTCACATTTTATCCCTCAGTAACAGCTTAAAATAAGATCTTTTAATGGGTCAGAGTTTTGGTTACCTTAAAAATGTTCAGAGCTTCTTCTTTCTACCTGTAGAATCTATTTGACTAATTTGAAAACCTCTACAAGTTAGTGAAACTTCTTGTAATTTTTCAATAAAGAAAGATATGTAACACGTCACACTGATAGATTGCACATCATGGATCGGGGCAGGCAAAGCCTTCAACAGAGAACCTAGACATCCTCCCCCAGCAACCTAGTTCAGAAAATCTGCTCTCTTCCTGACCTAACAGTATACCTCCCTTTCTGTTACATAGTACTGGTCCCATGCCGCTGGATAAATTTACAATATGGCAAAATTATTACAGTAAAATTAACTTATTTATTGCCACAGTGAAAGATGTTTCAGAGGTCAAAGAATGCTATTAACACTGAACTTATGCAGCTGCTGCTTTCAGTGCTCCCCAACTCAAGTCAATTTTCCAGAAATGAACTAAATTTCACATAGTAAATATTTACAAAGTGATACAGTGCTCAAAGCGATACAGAGTCTCAGATGCATAGTGAAATGGACTTTATGTGCTGGTGTCATATAAAACTTAAAATAAGACAATTTTACAATTTATATATGAACATCTGCCAGAAATAGTTTTTTATACATTGCCATCAGCAGAAAGTAATTTCATATTCAGCGTATGATTCATAAGTATATTAACTGTAGTCATTTAACACTATCATAGGCTGCTAGACAGCCTAGAGAGGAATAACACTGAGCTGATTGCGGTCAGGCCAATTATTAAAGTGCTAGTGGTGTTCAATAACACCTTTCCAGTTTAATAGAAATCAAATACGTAAACTATTACTCTGACCCATGACTCTCCCCAGAGGTCCTGTACGTGCAATACTGGTGGTCCATTAACAATGAATTATAGTATTTACATGTGATTATCAGGCAACCATAAGATCCCCAGTATTTATGAGAAACAATCCCTTTCTACAGGGATTATGCACATACAAGGAAATGAATGACTAAACTTCTTTCTCTATGCATTCTGAGACTGTCCTGAATAAAATGTAATTCAGGATTAGCATCAAAGATGTTCTGTGATTTCTCTTCCTCTCATACTGGACGTGTACAAAAACAACAAAAAAAGATGCATTCTACCAGTAAAGTACTGCAAGAAAAATTATTCTGAAATCCAGTTATTTGGGCTACTGAAATCACAAGATGTCTTGGTGTTAGCTTCTTACTGCCTGGGTAAGTGCTCTGGCCATCACCTTGTTAACTAAAAATTTCTTCTGTGATCAATTTACACCATGAAAAATGCATGATTACATTTTCAATGGAGCCAGATCAGGCATCCCCAGAAACTCCACCTTCTCACTGTGTCCCCGACAGGCAAAAGTGGGATAAAAAGTATCTAGATAGTCAGCATGGTATTTTAGACTACATTTTTGGATGTAGATTTTTAGATGACAAAATTATTTTTCAGATACAGCATCTGAAATATCGTTATGTGTGACTGAAATTGCCACAGTTGTCAATCAATCAGGTAAATAAGTTGTGGTCCTGATCTCAAGTGACTAGATTGAATGACTAGGAAGCTTTCCTGCATATTTCTCTGCGTAGAGGCTTCTGAAGGGTTCTGTTGTGTGTGCTGAGTGTTTTGAGTTGTTCATTACTGAATGAAAGCTGACAGTAAATGTTTTTTAGCTCTTCAGCAGGTCTTTAAAGATCAAGTGATTTTTGTATTGCAGTTCATTGCATTTCACTGTATTCATCATCACATGAAAAGTTAAAATTCATAAACAATCTGCCTGGTTTCTTTAAGTGACTAAAACTTATATTTACTACACGTAATTGTTTGAAGAATGCTATGCTATATTCATGTACACAATATTCATAAGAATATGGAAAAACATCTTTTACAGAACTGTTAAGAAAAATTATATTCTTCATTTACAATATCCATACATTTCTTAATTCTTCACAAATGATGTGAAGACAGCACAAAGGTGCTTCTAATTATTGATGTCTGCTAAAAATCTAGCCATGTATGCATATAATGGTACCATTTTCTAGAGGAAAACATGGCAATGAATAATACATGAATGTCTTAAATTATAGTAAAAACAATTTACCACTTTTCTTTCTTACTGTCCTGGTTTGGGTGAGAATGAAACTAATTCTGTTCAGTGATTTTACTTTTCAGCTCAGTTCTTCTAACTAACTGCACTTTCTGAAGTTAGCGGTGTGTTTTTTCAGACAGTGTCTGCTTCTAGCAATGATACCCAATGTTTAGTGTTAGTACCGAGGACTGGTGTGCAGACCAAGGCCACTGCTGGATCTTGTGTACCACATTGGGGGGTGCAGAAAGTGAAAGACCGCACCTAGGGAGGAGCGGACAGGGCAGGTGACCCCAAACTGACCAACGAGGTATTCCAGCCAGATACGTCATATTCGGTATAAAGTTGAGGGATCTGGAGGGTCTATAGCTCACTGGCTCGCTTGTTCTCTGCCTGGGGGCTCCTGGGCTCTTCTTCCCTCTTGGACCACTTTGCCAGCTTTGCTTGGCTTGGCTCTGGTGCTCTTTCGGCTCCCTCCTCAGAGCATCCAAGGAGGCCTCTGTCCGTTCTGCCTTCGATCCCAGTCGGTGTGTTCCTGAACCCAGGAGCAGAATCCAGCTCCTGAACACAGCTCCCATCTGCTGCAGGGCCCAGTCTGGGACTGCCCCGGTGCCTGCTCCGCAGCATCAGTGGTGACGGTGATGTAATTGCCATTGGGGGGTTGGGTTTGATACTGGGTTTGTATATATTTGTAC